>BMAO01017356.1:0-195796 GCA_019973975.1 Trichonephila clavata
TTTCAAAACTAGAACAACGAAGTTTGTTAAAAAATGAATGTGCCAGAGGTCGTATTGCACAACAATGTAATCTAGGGCTTTAAGAGGCTTTCGGGAAATCTGCATTGCCTTACAGAACGCAGATTCCCCGGGTAAAAGGCTGCAATGAAGGACGCCAAAATATGGCAGACATGCATCGGCCGAATCGGCCAAGTCGTCCTTGTATCAGCAAAGCAGAAGTGCACGTTGTTGCCTCATTAATGGACAGTGATCGACCCCAGATCTAAGTCATTGTGACTTAATTCCTAAGATGAAGGAACTAAATCATGGCATTCTCTTCAAAACTGTTCCAGAGATTCTTGCGGCAGTAGACTGGTCCATTCTGACTATCAACAGAACAGCCGCTGCTACAGGTGTTCTGCGACTTCCGCATCGTTGGAAACGGGTTACACACAATTCTGGTGACTATATTGAAGCTCTGTAAAATATGGTGACCTGAATCCCTTTCGTATTCCATGTAAATAAATTTTTGCCACTATTGAAGCTCTAACCTCGTACAAAAGTCTCAAATCGTCTGCTGTGACTCAAACGCAGCAGACGATTTTAAATTCTGTGGCTGTGGCGTCTGCAATATTTTTCAAAAAATTGCAGGTCTTTCAGGCATGTTGTGCTGAATCAGTCAGAGCTTTAAAACTCTGTACAGAAGCACGCAGTAGATATTTCTATATGTCATGAAAGAAGAGCCCGTAGGAGATTTTAAAGATTATTAAGTATTCAGACATCACAAGGTTATTAATTTGTCGAATAATTAAGATATTTTCTAAGACCAAAAGCTTTCCATACCCTACCAGAAACGTTCGGCCACGTTTGGTGAGAACAACCCTCGTCAAAGAAGTCGCAGATATAAATCATCGAAATATTTGTCAAAAGATTACTTTTGTTAAACAGATGACCATATCAGAAAGAATGTGTCATCAAGTAAGCGAAGCTCTTTCAGACTAAGAAGGTAATGAAGGACAACTGGTTTTTGTTACAAAGAAATTAAAACATCAGAGATATCTTAAAGCAAAAGCACTGTTGCGAAAGCACACTCATAAGGGCCACAGACAAGTTCTGTTTACCAACGACACAATTTTTGACTTTGAAGAATGACCGTGCATGTGCAATGACTAACGAAGAAAAGGGGAAATGCGCTCAGAGATCTCATCATTCGGTTTCCGTAATGATTTGGTGCGGTATCAAGTATAAAAGCGTCCCAAATATTCATTTTTGAAAAGAGTGAAAAAATTTATCAAAACTATCTTAGAACTACAGTGGTGCCTCCTTCTGCAAGTTGGAAACAATAAAGGACAGGAATAAAAGCCCTTAATAACATACCCGGTTGTTTTCATCTAAGGCGCGTACTTCGGACCCAAAGGTGGCCAGTTCAAATAACACTGCACCCAAGAAGAACTCAAAGTCACCAAGGGTCTCCCTTCCCTCCATCAGTAACAGCTTGTCTGAAGTGGTGACCCAGGAATTGAACACTAGATGGCAGCACAGCCTGATGGTACTGATTCCATAGAGAATCTAACTAAAGCATTCTCAATAAGTCATGACTAATGTTTCAAAAACGGTACCGGAGCACGCGTCAACTAGATCCAGAATCTAAACAAGAGATTTCCCGCAACGTCAAGGGAAAAACGTTCCAACGACACTCAAACCTACTGAAGATGTGTAACATTTGTAGCAATTGGCTGGAAAAACAACCATCTCTCAGTATCGTTCAGAGTCAAACATAAAAAAGCAACTTTCTTCTTTTAAAAGGGGTAAGCAGCGGTGCCTATTTCTGCAAGTCGCACACAACAAAGGACAGGAATAAAATACCTTAACGACTGCTCGAATAGGGGTTCCTTTCATCTTAGTCGTCAAAGTCATGCACGGCGTGCACTTCGGACCGAAAGTGGTCAGTTCAAATACACCGCACCCAAGAAACACTCAAGGTCACCATGGGTCTTCCTTCCCTCCGTCACCAGCAGCTTGTCCCCGAAATTTGGTGCAGTGTCAAGTATGAATGCGTCTCAAATATTCATTTTTGCAAAGAATGAAAAACACGGAAAAGTTTATCAACACTATCTTAGAACCAATAAAGGATATTGTTATCTGTAATAAAACTGTAAACCTGTTCATTGGAAATTATTGGGGTTTTTCAACAAGTCTCTGCTGCTCCTTATACGGTGAAGAATAACACTACGGTGGTTAAAGCAGAATGTACCATACTTTTTAATGAAGGGTAATCTTTTAGCAGTCAGGGTTTAAACCCACTGGACTACAAAATTGTGGCAAGTATTAGAGCAGTGCTTCTCAAACTTTCAGTATTGGCGACCCAATTTTCTATCATAATTTTCATCGCGCCCCCCTTCCCCTAACAATAACATTGCCATAAAAATGTAATTTGATACTAAAGCTACAATACGACTTTAATTATAAACCGTGTAGTATCAGGTGTTGATGGATGAAGGAAGGCTTGGGTGTGCTATTCCTCTTTCAACAAGAACTTCTTTGGGAGTAGTGTATTTAGTTCTATTTGTCAGAGAAAAATTTATGTTTTTTAAGTTCAAATTAGTATCTTTTATCCTGTTGTATCTGGCAATGAAAGAATCTGATGATGGATTTAATGAGTTGCCTCAGAACTGTAAAACAGCTAGGGAAAAAATAAAAAAAGTAACGGATTGAGCAGAATAAAGATGTTTGGTATTTTCACCTTCTGAAATGGATGTAAACTTATCTCCTTCATAAAATGTTTAATCATGGGGAAAAATTAACACCGTAAATGCACTAATTATCAAGACAAATATTAATTTTTTTTTCTGACAATCCCATGGTAGTCAGTGTTATTTATTAAACTTGCTCTTCCCGTTTACTATTCATAAATTTATTATCAAATACATTGTACAGTACTGATAAATTAGTGTAAATGTGTATTTTCTTATTTATGTCAGAATGTTTTTGGTTTTGCTTACTTTCAGTATATTAATAATTTTTTTAAATAATCTTTTATTTTATTTTTTTCGATTCACTCGCGCCACCTTGTTGGAGATATAGGAATTTTTTCTTTTTTGTGATTTTCCGATTTATTTAGTACATTTTACGAAAAATATGCTAAAATTAAGAAGAGAAAAAGAAATAAAGATTACTAAAATGGTAAAAAATTGGTAAAAATTTACAAAAAATTACATAAACGAGGCCCATTTTTATCAAAAGTTTATGAACAAATTTTAAATTTTGATGAGTTGCTTTGCTATTAATTTTTGAAATAACCTTCAGGATTAGAGATATTTTAATTTTTACAAAAACTATCACACTTTATCTTAATTATTATATGAAATTGCTTAAGAAAACAGTTATTACATTCTCATAAAGGCTGTAAATTTTGTAATAAATCAGTGATTGATAAATCTGAAGGTTAATACACCTCCACTAATATACAGAACGTACACAAAAAATTTCAGTTAATTATTTTCAAAACTTTTGAGTAATTGCTGTCCTGTTTGAGCATTTAAAAAAACATTTCGAGTAAAACGCATTTTAAAGTATGATATCTTGTTTAAAGTAGTGGTATCTGTTTTTATTAAAACACTTGTAGTTTTTGTTCCAGTGAATGGAAAATAATAAACTTGGTATTTTTATAAAGCCAAAAAGATGGCCTTTAAAAGAAAATTGGAAAAAATTGTCAATTTTTGGCAAAATTCATGATTTTAGGGTAGTCGGACACCTTAAACGGTCTTTAAGGAAAGTAGCGATGGAAATTCCTATGAAGGTAGTCGTGTCTCGATAGATGAGTAGGTTAGACTTAAGGCCTTTAAGAATTCGAAAATAGACTAATTTAAGTAAAAAAGTGCATAATTTTAAATTGAAATTCAAATTAAAACTTAACAAATTTCTAGTTTTAAATTTGATTACAAAGTTTTTTTATTTTAACTCTTTGAAAAACTGTATCAGAATTTATGTGGAAGGACTGTAAGAAAAAAACTAGAATGCGAAATTTTTTTATAAAGCTAATTTTTCAACATCTAAAGTCATTAAAGAAAGAATTACTGGTTATTTTTTCCAAGGACGCAAAAAATAAAGTCCAGTCTAAAAAAAGAAAAAAGAAATAAATAACCTTTATACCCGCATCGAATATTAAAAAAAAATCAAAATATTTTTTAATGCAGATACAAAACTGCATTAAAAATATCAGAATCCATTTTTTTATTAAAGGTTAAGTGCTAATTAAAAACGTACCTTTAGATTTTTTTTTTCACTGCTTTTTTTTCAAATTTCGTTCAGTTATTTTTAGAAACTCGCTACAAAAAAAAAATTCATAACAAAAGGGTTAGAAATACCAAAAAAAAAAGGGGGGGGGGCGTAGGAGAAAGATTTTTTTTAAGGAAATATTTTTTTAAATAAATATTACAAAAGCCCAGCACAGCATTTCGTTAAAAAAAATTAAAGTTATACGATTTTTACTCACAGCTCTTTGGAAAAACCCCAGATAAGTTTCAAAATTTCTTTCCCATTTTCATTGAGAAAATTTTCAAGCTTAGTAAGAAGTGTAATATAATTATTTGTGTGTGTGAATTGACACACACGCACATATACTTTTAACTTACAATTTAATTTATTCTCTTGAAATTTTGATGCCAAGTGATGCTGAATGTTACCGTTATTTAATTTTGCCGAGACTACCAGAACCAAATTGGTACTCAAGGCAACCTTTACATGCCGCATAATCATATGACATGCATGCCTATGGTTTTCGCATCCAAAAAATTTATAGACTCTAGCCGGTATTCAAACCGGAATCTTAGGCTTACGAGGCGGACACGATACGTCACAGCCCTCGAGAGCTGACTTTATTCTTATTATAAATATCACGAATTATATTCTAATGCCTTTGACGCCGACAACGATAAAAATATTTCTGAAAGATTTCAGAAATTGATGCAAAATATGCAAGGAATTCTTTCTGAACTCCACGTAAAAAAGTATTCAAATAATTTACAAATATATACATAAAATAATGAATATCGTTTCGGAAATTTAAAATATTACACTTTGAAAATTACTGAAATTTAAAAGCAAAATTGTGTACGTAAGGATTCATTTCTGTTGTATTAATAGCGTTTTAAAATTTCATAGCGTCACCATTATTTTTTATGGAAAGATATTAAAATAAATGATTATAGGAACAACATCCAACAACCGTTTACGTATTTTACATTTAAATTTGACGATTTAAATTCATTAGAATACATGCTCCAATCTTTAGTTTTATTTTAAAATATTTTGCTTTAGATAGAAATAAGTCAAATTTTATAATAGTTTATGACATCCTACTAGGAAAAGGAAATTTAATTGCCAAGTACATTTTTCTCGTATACAAATTATCTGATATATACCTCAATTAATGATATAACGCTGAAAATTTGCCATTGAGTACAAATTACTGTTGGAAAAATATCCCATTTGTAATACATTTTTACGCAAAGAAATACTTATATATTCTATATGAAACAAAATAGTGTATAGAAGAGAGATATAAATTGTATAAGGAATATCTGAAAAATTAAAACTTGAGGTCGCTTTTGTTAGAGCAGTAAGTGAAGACTTATTCTTGGTTTAAATAGCAAAGATAATTTCTCAATTTTTCTCTTCTATATTTCATTAAAAATTAGAAAATGAATACAATGATTAATTTTTAACAATATCATATTAAAATAACTTCAGGTTTCAAGCAAGAAAAATCATACCAATTCATGATAAATTCCTATCATATTTAGTTAAATAAAATAGTTAATGGTATTAGAAAATTTTATCTCTACGATATTAAAGGGTAAGAATTTATTAAGGAATATCACACGGGATATCCTAATATTCAAAAATCTAAAATTGCCCATTCATTGGAGTTCACTAAATACGATTTATATAAATAAAGTAACAAATAAGTAGTAGTTATAATTTTTAAGATTTTAGTAACATCGAAAATAAACGATTGTTGAAGCCATAATTTGGATAAATCAGTTTGATAAAAATATTGTACGTGATATTATATAAAAAATTTATATTACATATATATACATATTAGATATAACGGTTTTCCCATAATCTCTAGTGGTAACATAAAGCATTAATTTTATAAAATCATTTTAAAGAGTTATATAACAAACACCTCTGAAATAATTTTTATTATAGTGTTACTTAAAATAAAAATGACTCTGATTTGGTTCTAAAAAAAGGGAAAAAACATTATAATAATGATTTCGAAATTTTTCTTCCTAGATTCGATTTTTTTTTCTTTTAAAATTTGTGATAACAATCGTCTGCCTCCTTTTTTTAAATAAAAGACAAGATAGAACTATTTAAAAATGACTTCTACGTTGGCAGATGATAGAAGAATGAACTTCTGAAAGAAAGTGTGTTCAGAAACATTTTCAAGCGATGTAAAAATGGCGATTATATTATATTTAAAAGCATCATAATATATTGAATGGTTTAGGGGGGGGGGGGGGGAAACGATTAGCCAAACTTTCAATAAAGAAAATATATATCTAAAATCACCAACTCTAATAACATTTAAAGTTTACACTTTATCACAAAGGTCAAATGTTCAGATTTGAGCACAATACTCCCCTACAAAAAAAACCCCAAACCAATCAGACTAGAAATGTTATATCAGGCAGTTCATAAGATTGTGCACTGATAAGATTTACAGTTACAAAATGTTTCACTTGAAAGTTCACGTGCTTTGTTGAGTGAGCGTTTGTTCAAGTCACGCTATAAAGCAACGCGAGGGCTACTGGCGACCAACCTTGTAATTTTCAATATCAGTCAAGTGACGAAGAAGACGAGCTGTTACCTACTCTCCTAACTACCACACCAACGGGTGGAAATTGAACCTCTAAGAGTTAAAGTACATCGGCTCCTTCCACACGACAGGTCTTTCTGTTGCATCAGGACTCGAAACCACAACACTCCAACAACGGGTTGATGACCATGACGTGATTTGTTGAAGCACACATTAAAGAAAAAGTGGTTATAGAAAAATCATCTAGCTGTAGACAGATGGCAGTTTAAAATGATAATGGATGAAGTGTTGGTTTAAGTAATTGCAACCAAAAATGAGGAATATTCTACACTCCTATAGAATTAAATAAGGTCAAAAAATGATGATTTAATGAAAACTTTCTAAAAAGATTCATGGCTGTGTCAAAATTTTGTAACAGTGGCGTGTAAGAACTAGAAAAAAAATTCAAATAATGAAAATGTAAACACCCAATAGTATCAAAAAAAATTTAGACCAATATTTGATCAAACTTTAATTTTCATATGAGAAAAATTGTATCGAAGCGAAGCTGTATATGGGCAATCTTCTAGCCTCAACAGAAAAATCAGTTGCCCCTCTTTTCCTTTGAAACTGGTATCAAATACATGTCATTTAAAGAAATACTTGTTAAGGTATACGACTACCCTAAACTTGTGAATTTTGCCAAAAATGGCCAAATTTTTTATGATTTAATTTTAAGCCATATTATTAGCTTTATAAAAATACCAAGTTTATCATTTTCCGTTCACTAGAACAAAAACTAAAAGAGTTTTAGTTAAAGCAGATGCCATTACTTTAAGCAAGATGTCGTACTTTAAAACGAAATTTTACTCGAAATGTGTTTTTTTCCCTTGAAAATGCTCAAGCGGAGCCAGCGGTTGCTAAAAATGTTTTGGAAATAATTAACTGAATTTTTTTGTGTATGTTCTGTATTATAGTAGAAGTGATTTAACCTTAAGATGTATCAATTGCAAAATTTACAGTCCCTTATAATCACTGTTATTTTCAGAAATTTCATAATAACTAAGATAAAGTGCTCTAGTTTTGGGAAAAATTAAAATATCTCTTATCCCAAAGGGTATTTCAAAAATGAATAACATAGCAACACATCAATATTGAAAAATTGAAAATTTGTTCATAAATTTTTGGCACAGAATGGGCCGCGTTCATGTTATTTTTTGTAAATTTTTCCCCATTTTAGTAATAATATCTTTTTCTCTTCTTAGTTTTTTCAGCATATTGTTCTTAAAATGTACTAAGCAAATCTAAAAACAACAAAAACCCCACATCTCCATTTTTTTAAAAAAAAAAGTTGTCGCAAGTATTCGGATACCTTAAGTCCCTAATAAATTTTTTGCACGTTTATAGTTTAATAAAACGTGCTTTGGGAAACTACCATTCACATACGTTACAAGTACTGCGGTAAAACACTCCAAATGAATCTCTTTAAATTGACATCCATTTTTAGAAAGAATCTACTTCCATCGAAATCTCAAACCAAAGCTGTAATATAGAACAAGGCTATTCAATAGAAGTAAATATGCACACTAGATTTATGCGTTGAAAACTGGCAGCAAATCGTTTCCATAAATGCAAACGATCTTTTATGGCAGAATACCCGTAATGTCAAGCTTTTCTTTAATTTCATTCCTCAGATTTTCAGTTTAACGGCACTAACTCCGAATAAACCCCTGCCCGTCAGAGAGGCATTGTCAAGAGGCATGATAAATGGCCCCAATCAAAATTTAACGGAGGTTTTAATCTTGGCGTCCGGTTTCATGTATTATATATATCCTCGGCATGCATATTCCTGATACACTGGTCAGCCTATTCATTCATTGGGTGTTGCATTTTAATTATTTGCATATTAGGTTGAGACGTATTTGCATACGAATTTTATAATAATGGGATAGTTTATTTTGTTGTTGAGGGAGAGGGAATTAAATTAGAGTATTCGATGAAATGCTGATTGTTGCGGGTTGAATTTACAAATGCCCCTGTTATTTTAATTAAGGAATAACCTTAATAAAATTGTACGCCGGATCCACCAGGAGATTTCAAGACTCATTGAAAGAGTCACGCAAAGTCTTTATAAAAAGATAAGTGTTTTTGATGTTTAATTGTGTTGATACGAATGACATTCCGAAAGTTGTAACGGGTCTATTCACGAGCCTCCTACTAATCCTCTTGTGGAAAATCTATTTCTTTAAATATTGTTCTATTGAAAACATTCTCCCGAAGAAGATGCGGTTTATGTAAATAAAAGCTTATACTTAAGCATTAACTTTTAGGTTCAAGTGAGAGAGAAGTTAAGAGTTAGATTATAGAAGTTAGTGATTAACGTAATGTATTAGAAAGCTAGTCGAGAGTGACTCGTCCATTAATTACTTAATATTTAAGATTGATAATTGACGATTTGGTCAATAAGATATATTTGAATTAGATTAATATCAACTATAAGTCTAATAGCTAAGAATGGAATTATAATTATTTAGAACGTATATTACAGAACGTTCCAAAAGTAAGTCATTCAATTCATAATTAGATATTAAATATCTCGTCTACATCGCTCTTGTTCCAATACTTATTTGTAGGTGCATTTCCTAACCTCGGTTGTTGGCATTTATTCAAGGACTAATAAATCATATTTGTTTCGATTATGGCTAATCTTCATTCTAACTTCCAAACACTGATGGATGTGAGAGGAATTCCATCACAAAATAAGCTTCATCATTTTATTTGAAAGGAAAATGATCACCACGTGAAAACATTATCACCATAACAAGCCATATCCATTGCTGGGTCAATAACGGCTTAGAAAGTAGGACACATGCGCAGAACTCGGAGAAAAGAGCAACAGCAGACCGGTATGCACAAGTTTGTCCAAATACAAATTATCAAGGCAAGCAAACGTGTATTGATAAGGTGGATGCCAAAAGCATTATGTTAAATAATTAATCCTTATCAAATGTTTTTTAGTAAAATGCTAGTGGCAACGAACTATTTTGTTGAGAATGGTTCGGTGTTGAGCAACATGGCGCTCATTACCGATGTAAAATATCACATAATTCCTTCTGAACCATTTATTATTCCTCATTTTCATATTCTAATGTTTTTTATAAATCTTATTCGGTTCATAATCTAATTAACAATGAATAAACTTTCAATGGGCTAAATTCGTTACGGTCACGTGATAAGTGTAATCACGTGTTCTCCAATAAATTAAAAACAAACTGTCATTAGATTTGTTCTTGGTGCTCTACTCGTAAAATTTAGATACAATTTCAAATAAGTAAAGTTGGTAAGGATTTTTAAGTTTTAAAATTGTTCAAGAAATTTCTCAAAAATAAAAACTAATGCGTATTATTCGTGTATTTTTGAATTGACTGCATTTGTTAACCCATATACGATATTATTTTTCACAAATATATACATTTTAGAATAAAGTTTCCCCAAAATTCAAAAGTTGGCAACAGCGAAATACATCAAGCTATTAGCGGGAAACACATGATTGCAATTATCGTGTCACTATGACGTCACATGAATTCATGATCCGATTGGCTGGAAATACGCGATTGTAGTTATGAGTCAATTGTGACGTCACACGTTAATTTTGCCCATTGTGTCTAATTTCAAACATTTTTAATTTTACAATAAATTTTATATTTCCATTATAATTTACTGTTTTCATAATCTTATGAATACTCTTAAAAAAGTTTCAAGATCTATGACAAAATTATATTAACTACAATATAAAAGGCGCCAAAAACAGCCAAAAATAAACTTATCATGATAAATATCGAAAAAGTAAATAAAGCCTTTTTCCTAACTATGCACAAAAATGATAAACGCTCGACATGAAAATTTAATCGTTAACAAGATGGCAAGCGACAGCTACTGACATACAAAACATAATTTTCATGTCTAGCAATTAATTATAATTTTTCCAAAGCATCAGCTGCATCTTCTCGCTCAAATTTGGCGGTAATTTGAAGAAATGGGGCTGTAAAAAAAACTGTATAGTTTAATTGCGAAGTATTAAAACACTTTCACACACTTTTTTCACCTCTTTATAAGAATGATGGAAAAGGAACAATAAGTGTTGCCAAAAACTACCTTTTTTTCGGTATAAATTAACCTGGAACAAGAAAAGGCTCTTTACCTAAACAAAGGAAAGGACTTTCTTTTTAGGCCTCCATGTCTTTTATATAATTTTAACAGCCGCAATAAAGGTAGAATTCCGTCGTTTTCGGCTTTGAATTAGCGCTACTAAAATGAAATTGTTTATAGATCTTCCCTTTATTGCAGTAATAAAATGTTTTTTACTCTTTTTTTTTTCTAGTTCTGTGTGTAATAAAAGAATCTTTTCAATTTTCGTCAAGCATTAGATGCGTTTATTTTGCAATTCAAAACTGTTATAAAATCGTTGAATTCTATTGTCCTTAAAAACCGCATTATCGAAGAAATTATAATAGAGAAAGAAGCAATTTTTGTTCTAAAGATTTTTCATAAGAATACTAAAAATAGAAAAAGAGAAGTGCTTTTGAAATTTTTAATTAAAAAATGCAGTTTCAACAAAAAAGTTTATTTTGTGTAAGAGAGCATGAATAAACACGTGGGTGAGTGATTGCTTATAAACCCTTTCTCGATGGGTGTGTCATATATGCACCAGTCTCAAAACCCCTTATCAGACAAAACGCCATTCAATGAACTTTTTCGTGGGAACGACCAATCCTTTAGAACAGAGGTGGCGGCGAACCTTTATGGATCAACGTGACTTTTTTTCTAAAGAAATGAGGTATGATGTTCCGTCAAATAATTTTGACTTGCGATTATTGGGAAAATAATAAAACTAAATACTAACAACTCAAAATTATTTATTTACTACGAAAAACTACATTTTGTACTTTATAGTAGTAAATGTTTTAGTTATATATACATGTAATTCAAAATAAAGCAACATTAGTGTGAGTGCTATTGCAGATTAGATGAAAAATAACTTATATCAGGATTGTAAGATGTTAATTTTAGCAGAACGCATGCTGAATTGGAGTCATATGCCAAACAGTTTCTAATGTTCGGTCTTTCATGATATCCATCTCTGTAAATAATGGCTCACAGGCGTAGGTAGATGAAAATATGGTTAGAATAACATGGTTCAGCTTCTTCACACTGTTAAATGTGTCTGGAAGCGAATTTTATGTTTCCAAAATTTCATTACTTATATTTTTACTTATATTGCTAGTCTTATATTGCTATCTTTCTGTTTCAATCAACTTCATATTTCTCCATTTTTCAACACATTTTTTAATCCACATTGAACTAGACTGGAAAACAATCAGTTTTCATTTCAAATTTTTCAATTTCCAACTAACCGAATTGGGACAAGTTCAGTTTATTAAATTAAGTCACATCAGGGTACATAAAAAACTTCAGCGTTTCGGATAATTCTTTGAACAGTGAAAATCTCACTGAAAACTGCGACCGATCACTCGCGTTTGTTCGTAATACTTCCTATTGAACTTTGTTATTTTGAATTAAAATGCAAACCGTTTTGATTGGAGGTGTGCTTAAGATATTGAGTCACGTGCCACTGGTTCGCCATCCCTGGTATATAACAAGTACGAAACACGATTCAGCAGTGCATCTTCCGACGCTGCCGGTGACCTTTAAAGTAGATACATATGGAAGACACCCGTCTCTACAATGTCTTCCGTTTATCAGTACACCGTCGCGAAAAGGTTAATGTCGCACTATAAAGCAACACCAATGCTACGACCTCGTAATTCTGAACCATTGTCAAGGGATGAGGATGACACTTGAACGGGTACCCCACTCTCCAATTTTCGACACCACTCCAACATGAGGATTTAGAGCCACGACAGATTAAATATGCATCAACTGCTCTACACGGCAGGCCTTCAGTGGTATTAATTCTGGAACTCATGATACGCTGCCCATGAGTCCGGGACCATGCGCACTAGGCGAGTGAGCATGGCCACTGACTCGTGTTCAGTGTATCATGAGTTCCGAAAAAGCTGTTGGTGACGTGTCTTGTAATTTTGAAGTGATGAGGACAATATCTCGCACTCTTCTCTCCGAACATCCACGCCACGCTAACGGAAGAACTTTGATCATCAACAGATTTCACGTGCCTTAGTGATTCTAAGGCTTGAATTCCTGACACGCCGGTCAGGAGTCCGTGATCATGACCGCTAGCCTCTAGTGCAAATTTCCATACATAAACACATGCTAATTTTTGCTTGGTATTAATATAAACTCTTGTAGAACACGAAGACAATTGGGAACCGATCTCGTAATTATGATGAGAACCACACCTAAGTGGGTGAGTGAGTGAGTGAATATTTACGTCGTACTGTTCAGCTACACGAGGGCTTTTGGCGACGGTCCGCGTAATTTTGAACCATGGTCAATTGACGCGGACGACACCTGAGCTGGCACCCCTCTCCTAACTACCACACCACACCACACCAACGTGAGTACATTTGAGCTCTTGATAGATCGTGCATCGCTCCCCTTTATGGTGGATTTTCAGTGGTACTGGGATCGAATTCATGACACGCTAGCCATGATCCGATGCCTAGACCACTTGGCTACCGCGGCCACCACACCTGAGTCGGAATCGCATTCTCCAAACTTCCATACTACGTCAATGGGAATCAGACTATACGTCTGATCTTTAGTAGTACCAATTCTGGAGTACATGATTCGACGAAACGAATGCATAATTTAACATATTTTACAATTAAGGTTCTAAGAGTGAGAGTATATTAACGTCGTACTGATTAGCAACACGAGGGCTTTTGGTGACGGTCCACGTAATTTTGAACCATGGTCAAGTGACGTGGACGACACCTGAGCTGGCACCCCCTCTCCTAACTACCACACCACTTAACGGGAGGACGTTTGAGCTCTCGACAGATTTAACGTGCATCGCTCCCCTACATGGCGGGTCTTTAGTGGTACTAGGGTCGAACCCATGACATGCTAGCCATGATCCGATGCCTAGACCACTCGGCCACCGCGGCCGCCAATTAAGGTTCTGAACAAATATCTTAAGGTATCCTACTACTTGCGACAACTTTTTAAAAAAAAATTGCAGATACAGAGATTTTTTTGTGTGGTTTTTAGATTTGTTTAGTGCATTTTAAGAAAAGTATACTAAAATTAAGAGAAAAAGAAATTATTATTACTAAAATGGGGGAAAAATGGGTAAAAATTGACAAAAAATGACATAAACGGGGCCCACTCTGTACAAAAAATTTATGAACAATTCTTCAATTATTCAATCCTGATGTGTTCTTTTGCTATTCATGTTTGAAATGACCTTCAGAATAAGAGATGTTGTAATTTTTACAAAAAATTAGAGCACTTTATCTTAGTTATTAGTTGAAATTTCTTTAAAAAACAGCGATTATGTTCACATAAGGGACTGTAAATTTTGTAATAAAACAATGATTGATAAATCTGAAGTGTTAAAATACTTCTACTATTATACAGAACATACACAAAAAATTTAAGTTATTTTTTTTTCAAAACTTTTTGAGCAATCGCTGGCCTCGTTTGAGCATTTTCAACAAAGCCCATTTCGAGTAAATCGTGTTTTAATGTATGACATTTTGCTTTACGTAATGAAATCTACTTTAATTAATACACTTGTAATTTTTGTTCTAAAAAATAATAAACTTGGTAATTTTATAAAGATAGTAAGAGGGACCTATAAAATAAAATCATAAAACAATTTGTCAATTTTTGGAAAAATTCACAATTTTAGGGTAGTCGGATACTTTAAGGAGAACAATTTCATAAGACCTTTACCCTGTCTCCTTAAAGTTAAAGAGGACTATACTCAAAGGTCATTTTTAAAAAAATGACTGGTCGTACAATCACCAATTTTTATGTGCATTTATAGTATTATTATTAGTTTATTGAACGTTTTTTTTTTTTAATTCTGAGTTATTTTCTTTTAAATTCATATTTGGAGTAACATTGGATAATTTTACAAATGATGACAATTCACGTACATTTACTAGTTAGTTTCTTTTTAAATAACTTCCTCACGCATCAAAAAATCTCTCATTAAAGTATTTATTTATATACTATTAATATGTGTGCCATGTGTTTCAAAGCTATATGATGAGTAGAATTGTCAAAAATGTTTCTTTTCGCATTGTAATTTACATTTTTCAGAAATTGTGATTTATAGTAAACACTTTTACCTTTGAATTATGCTTGCTAGCTTCATAATTTGAACTGCTTAAATTCTTCTAACGTAATTAAAAATGAATATTTAAACTGCTTCAAAAGCAGGAGGAGTTTATTTTCGAAGAAAAACTAAAAAATCATTTTTTCCCCCTCCAATTCGTGTTAAATGACCTCTTTAAAGATATTTAAAATGTTAATATATTAGAAGACTCATTAAAAATCTTAATTTTTAATGTGCGTTGCAGTTTAATTTAATTTTGTTTTGGTCTTAATTGTATAATTACTACACGAAAAAGTAGGGTTAAAAATAGGGTTTGTTTTCAAAGTTATATAATTATTAATTTATTCTAAGGTTGAACCAGAAACCTTGCTGCATTGTGTAGTTCAATAAATAAATTCTTAAAGAAATTTCGTTTTTGTATTCAAGCGAATTTTAAGACATAGCTAACATTAAAAACGTTCAGAATTGTTATGCATTTCTAGGCTAAATCCTTTTTTAACCATTTGGAATTTGCATAATTGTTAATCAATACGAGACTAATTAGTTCCTTAAATATTAATTAACCAATTAACGACTTGTTTCCATTTCCCTTTTACTTAAATATCGATATTTTTTATCGATTGTTTAATAGGTTCCTTGACATTGCATTTTAAAAGATTATTTTGCATAATTACTACTAAAAAATCGACGAAAACTGTAAACAAAATTGTAAAAAACTTCATCTTTTTACCTTCGAATTTTAAATACTGCATTATATATATTCTAATTTCCACATCTTTAGCACATTTTTAGAAAAAAAGCTAATGATTATCCGATTAATTTTAATGTTTGCTAATATTAAAGTTCACATTGTTATGCTTCTGTAATAAGAAATTAATTCTGACGAAATCACGCTGCTTTGCTTAATTGTTTGACTCTAAAAAAAAACATAATTAGCGTCAATACAAGAGCGAGATAAATTAAATTCAACAAAAAAAATACGTTTAATCAAAAGTAGATACTAAGTAATTAATTGTTCATTTTAGTTGTTTGTTTGTCTCATTAGAACAATTAAAATGTATTGCTAATTTTAAACTGCTTTCTAAGTATCAATCACAAAGAATTAGAAAATATTGTAAATAGATGAAAAGTAATTTAGTTAACAGAAAGTTAAATTAAAAATATCAAATATTAAATCTTGTCTTAAACAAATAATTGTGTATATAAATATTTTATAAATCATTGTCAAATAAATTTCATTTGTGGAAATATTTAACCATTTTTAAAATTGTAAATGAAAGCTAGGATTCTTCACCACTTTCAACATATTTAGAATTTTATTTTAGTTCTACAATTAATTACTTCATTATCTTTTTAATTTTAAAATATACAAATACATTCAGAGTCTAAATCTTTAAAAAAAATTAATATCTGCTTAACTTTGAGCTGTATTATTTGTAGTCTGTGTAGTATTATCTGAGCTGTATTATTTGGATTTATTTACTTTTTGTTTGAAGTTCATAAATATATCAAATAAATTCGTATAAAAATAAATATTTTTCGTAGAACGTAAAACAATTAAAAATTTAATGTCACTATGCTTGTAATTACAAATATCTATATTCCCCCTAAAATAAAGGATTATAACCAGTTTATTTGCTGTAATTAATTTGTTTATTTTTACCTAAAACCAATTAAATTCAATTGTTGCATGAGATGAATTTATGTAAATCTTTATATGCGTAAAAGATCTTTCCTGGCAAGAATTTTTATAAAAACTGTCATTATTAACTAAAAATTCAACAAAATCTATGAATTAAACTGATCCCACTGTTATTAATCTCATACATTACCTCTTATATAAACCACAATTAATCACAAATTATTCAGACTTATATGTGTCTCTTTCAAAATCTTTCAATAACTTAAAAATACTTCAACTCATTTTAAGAAGTTTTTTGGATTGAACGATAAATATTTTTACTGATGTGAATAGCACATTTTTATATGTTCAATATATCCTCAAAAATTTTAATTTATAGATATATATGTCTTAAAATAATCCTCATTTTTTTAAAAAAATTAATGTATAAAAATTTAACAAACCCACGTAAAACTCTTAACATTCTTACGAACAAAATACTTCCGGTTATTTTGAAATTTTCTCATTTCATGTTCTATTTGATTAAAAAGCTGTATCGAATTCTTCATTCCTTTCAAATTTTTACTTATGAAAGTATTAATTTCTTTTTAATCATAATGCGTTCACTTAATAATCGATATTATTCCTTTCGCTTAGGATCTTTACTTAAAAATTATGGAAAACAAAAGTTTTGAAATTTTTAAAGCAATCTCTTAATTTTACTTAACTTCCTATAAAAACAATACCTAGGCAATTAAAATATTAATTTTAACAGACTCAACATGAACTAAACATCTAAATGCAATCAAAATGCTTCTGTCGGATTTTTCCTCAGGAAGACTAAAATTTATGAGGATATCTTGAGCAGAATTATATATAATAAACTATAAATCTTACGACTGATAAATATCTTTTGAAATGAAAATCTCATAAATTGATCACATTTTTTAAAAAGCCATTTTATTATTCAAATAATAAGTAAAGTCGGGACAGACTTTGTACATAATATTTAATCCATAATATTTAACTACATTAACTAAATCTAAATTTTAAAAAATTATTATTTCAAGTCAAGTACAAGAAAACCTTTAAATACCTTAAAACCATTCAAAACAATAAATAAATCCAATTTAGTACCGTGTTCTACAATTTTTATGTGTTCACACATTTAATAAATCAAAATCTCCAAAAATGACAAATGCAACATACATTTACAAATAAACAATCAATCAATGACGTAAGTATAGACTGAAAATACTTAATATTTTCATACACAAGTAATCTGCTATTCATTTAATTTAATTTTAAGCAAAATTTCTTTCTAACCCATAAATTTAATTCAATTTGACGCTTTGATTCCATGTAATCATTTAAATTATGTATAAATCTAAGATAATTTTTTTTGTCACTTGTTATTTTTTAGAAATAATTTCAGACGCAAATCCAAGAATATTGTATATTTCTTGCAAAAGTATGATATCGTTAAACAAAATCTTGTGCATGTGCATTTTCATTTAACACATTAAGTCAAACTCCAACACAACACATTCAAGATTATTCCTCATGATACGAAATAGACGGAAATGTTTTTAAAATATTAATGGTACAAGAAGTTCTTGAATGGAGTTGAGTATTATACAGCTTAAAATATAATAAACTAATAAAAACTTATTCTCCACACACAGATAAACATTTGCTGTCAAAAATAATCCACACACAATTCCCGCTACATATTTTTCTAAAAAGAAAAATCCATTCAAGAATAATTT
This sequence comes from Trichonephila clavata, assembly GCA_019973975.1. Taxonomy (NCBI): domain Eukaryota; kingdom Metazoa; phylum Arthropoda; class Arachnida; order Araneae; family Nephilidae; genus Trichonephila; species Trichonephila clavata. Next base: position 18,444 of record BMAO01017356.1, read on the forward strand.
ATTATCACAATTCCCCTAAATTCTTTTTGATCCACCCTATATTAAAATCGTGCACAAGGCACGTCTCAATTTCTCACCTACCCCAACGCACGCACTCATTTAACAAATCAAAATCCCACTCTCCACACCACCCCATCAAAAAACCACTTCATCCCCATCCATCCCACAAACCCGAGCTCTCTTCTCTTGCAGAACTTCCTCTTCACTTCCCCTCCACCCCGCTTTCAGGACCCTCTCCCATCGGTGACTTCCTTTTTTTAACCTCGCGACGCACGCGCAGGTGATGCAGGCAGCACCAGCACCCCGCAAGAACCTGGTGGAGGCAAAAGTCTTCTCATTCCGCGCTCTACCCTCCCATGGCATCGGATCGCAGGTGAGTACCTCTCTTTCTCTGTTCCTTCATCCCCAGTTGGGGATCATCCCCCTTCCCTCCCTCTATCACCCAACAAATTAAGGGTCGTTTCGGAGTGTAGGCGGCTTTTTGACGTGTGCCACTCTTTCCCTCTGAGTGGTGTGACGTAAAAATGTAACAAACAAACATCCCGGGCACAGAGGTTTTGTATGTAGTGTTTGTCTCTCTCTATCCTGTTCGTTCGCTCTATCCGTTCTCGCTGTGTGTGTCGTGTTCTATTGTTGACGTAGTATCTCTGCTCCCCATGTACCGGCGTTTTATTCTCTTCTTTTCTTTGCTTGCTTGCTTGTTTGTTTGTTCTCATTCTATTTTTTAACTTCTTTGTTGTTATTTTGGAGTGCGTGATCTTAAAAACGCGTGTTTAACGATTTAGAAAAGTTCTTTTCTTAAAAAAAAAAGTTTTACTTACGTCAGTTTTTGAGTTCGTAACTTTGTTTTCTTTTGTTTTTAAAGACTCGATTTTTGTGCTTCTTTTTTTGTTCTTTTTATTTCGCTGTTTTTGTGTGTGTGTGTTTCCCGCATGTGGCATGCACATTCGTTTTCTCTATTGTTTTGCGTAGTGGCTCCTGGCACCGGATCAGGAGGGAAAAAAGCAAATCGTTAGATCATTTTTTTTTAAATGCTTGCCGGTTGTTATACATGCACTGTATATTGGGATAACTATATCGGAGAATTACATATATATTATGCTTTATCTAAATAATTATGTTGTACAGATCCAATAAATATAAGACACACTAAAACAAAATTTCTGAATTTATCGAATAGTTTAAATTTCCTGTTAAAATAATTTCATAAATCGGTGGTAAATATTATCAGAATTATTTTAATATTCACAAACAGCTCTAGATGTTATTTTATGTGTAATGTGTTTCTGCCATCGCAAGCTTTTCAAAGATGGTTATTTGGATGAATTAAATTGCATGCTCTTATTTTGTGTTGAGAATGTGTAGAAACTTAGATTTGTTAGACGCACGTGTGTTTTTATATTAATGAACATTGTTTATGACGTTTATATTTTCTTACTTTTAGTACGTTATTAGTATTTCTGTATAAAAGTTAACCTAGTATTCAAACTGTTTCACCTATCATTAGATTTATATATCTAAACAGATAGGAATTTATTTGTCTCACGATTTCACAAGTATAACTTATTTTATCAGAAAAATAACATTATTTTTAAATAACTTGTTTCAGTTTTCTCAAACACTGAAAAACTAAAAATAGAAAATATTATACAATAGCAAAGATATGATTTTGTCATAGTTGGTTTATCAAAACTTCACGCACTTTCTTTTAAAGAAAGGGTGTGAATGTTGCTTCAAAATATATAAATTTAATATTATAAATATTAAATTTCAAAATTTAATATGAGTTATAATTCGTATCATCGTCGAAAATTTAAATTCTCTTAATATATTATTATAATATCTTAAATTATACAAATATGGTTCGAAATCACTACACAACTTACTTCTGAAACATCATCTAATACATTTTATTTTTTAAAAATAAGTTAACTGTATTTTTCTTGTATTTGTAAATTCTGTCCAAAATGGAGTGCGATTATCTCGATCGATTTTATGCTCATATTTCCAAACTATAACAAATCTATGTATTATAAAGTAATATAAATTTTGAATAGAATTTACCGTAATAAGAAACATTTTTCACTATATATTTTTTTTCCAAAATCAAAGGAACTCTCATAAAAAAACATGATTATTTCCTTTGATGATTCGCCGTATAATATTTAAAAAAACGCTTATTTGAAGTTTCAGGTTCAAACGAAGAAACATTTAAAAACATTATTTTAGATTTTTAGTTTGAGATCATTGTGAACAGTAAAATTTTGAAATGAAATTTGTTACAAATACCTTTCTAGTTTAAGTTTTTGAAATATTTGGATTTTTAACATCAAGCGTACCAAATAAAACTTACAACAATCTCAGAAAGTAGAAAATATTTTTCCATATGTATCTAGCTTTAAGCAAAATGTGATAAGCAATTTTTACTTTTAGCAAACGCGTGAATTCGACGCGCTACAGAAGATATCAACTGAAAGGGGATAAAAATCGTCTGGCTATTAAAATTATAAATGTCCGAAATATTTTAGCTTAAACTCAAAAATAATTACTACTTTTAAAATTCTTTTAAAAAATAAAATATTCTTCAAAATTAATTCTACAAAATTTAACTTAAATTCTGACAAATACCACATATTTTTATTTAGAGTACTTCATAGTGGTTTTAGATATAAAGGCGAAAGTTTTGCATTCTGTATGTAAATGTAATATTACGTTGCATAACATATAGTTTTGATGAAATATAAAAAGAATAATTAATTATATTTCATATATTACTTACAAATTTCCTGACTTCGCGTTCCAAAATTTTCAGATGTTTAGAATACACATCACACAGCGTATTCTAACACCCAGAATGGGTGCTATAATTTATGATCCTGATTCTTTATATAAAATATTCATTAATCCTGTTACGTAAACAAAATCCCTTGCAATTCCTTTCTAAACAGAGGATTGCTTTCAAATCACGAAGATTGTTCGAAATACAAGGATCCATTTTGGCAGCGCGTATGTTTACAAAACTTATGAATAACATTTTGCATTACTTATTTTTTCTCCCTTTCTTTACTCCATGGTATTTGTTTGTATACTTACTTTAAAGTGAAGCATTTCTTTGTTTTATGAATATCCAATTGAAGCACCCCGAGTAAAATCTGGCTACATGCCCATCAAACTACTAAAAGACAGCAGAAGAAAAGGTTTTTATCCCAAACACACCGGGCACACGAATTTAAAAGTACTTTCAAGAAAACTCTTAAATAAAACAGAATAAAAGAAGTTAAATTTGTCACATAAATAAGTAAAAATTAAGTATTTTATCCGCGAATAAGAGTTTTGTTTATTTCAAATCAGTATTACAATAGTAATGGGCAAACCTTTTTAGAAATGGACAAAAAAAATTGGCGAGCTAATATAATATTTTATCAAACTCGACATAGATCAATTAATCATCTATTGATAATTATTTGATAATAATGTGAATAATGAAAATATCATTTTTTTCATGTAATTAAAAACAAAAACTTCATTTTTCAGCAAATCGGAAATTAAATTTTTATTCAACTTACATATAAAAGAAAATGAGAATGCTTTAACATTTTGTTTGCATATTTTTAAGATTGGGCCCCTTTGTTCTAGGGGTCTTTAACAATTAATGCCCAAGGCACACATCAATAAATTCACATTGATCCGTGGGCCACAGGGGCACATCAATAAATTTTCAATGAACTCAAAAAAGTAATGTAGTCACAAAATTTAAATAAGAAAAAGAAGTTTATTTTACAAGATTACACAACTGATGATATTATATATATATGTATATATGTATATAAAAGTCTCACAAACGTGAAACCGATTAAATTACCGTCGAAATAAAATACTTTGCATGTTAAGATAAAAGAAGTTCATCTGTTCTTCTGAGATTTTTTGCACAGTCAGATTTTTTTATATTTAAAATTATTAAACATATAACGAAATTTTTGAAAATTCGTCTTTTTAAGAAAATTTTATCTCAAATGGAAATCAAGCATATCAATAAAATGTTTAAAATATCAATATTAACACAGAAAAAAAGCGTTTTTTACGACAAGTAGTAGATAAGGCAATTTTTCCTTGAAATTACCCAGATTCAAAATGAAGGTCCACTAAAATGCCTTCAGAGGGCCATTCATGACCCGCGGGCCATGGGTTGAAAACCCTTACCTTATTCCATCCGCAAAAGTTTAAATATCAATTTCTGCAAAAATTCTCAAAATTGTTTTGCAACTATCTGGGTTTTATTGTATGTAAAATATATTAAAATTTCTATCGAAATTTTTTTTAATGGATTGATTGGTTATTTCATTATTTAACACAACACTCTGTTAGTTAACTCCAAGGCTAGAAGCAACAAACCTCACAATTTAGAACGATTATAGCCAAGTGTCTATCACGACACCGGAGTTGACAAACCCCACTGACCTATTTTTCACATCACGCTAACGTGAAGACTTTTAGCCTCGACACATTTGACCAAGCATCCACCATTTTATGAGGTGGTTCATATGATGCACAAGGAATTGAACTCATGATCTGACAGAAGTATTGCTGGTACCGAGATTACATCCAAGACAACTCGGTTGCCATGACCAGCACTCTCAGTAAGTGAGTGAGAGTTATATTTACGTCGCACTATAAAGCTGCATGAAGGCTATCGGTGTCGGACTTCGTAATTTTGAACCATGGTCAAATGATGAGAATGACACCTGACCTTACATCCCCTCTCCTAACTTTTACACTCTCCAACTGGATTACGTTTGAGCCTCAACATATTTAGCGCACATAAGCTCTTCTGCACGGCGGGTCTTCAGTGGCCCTAAGCTCGGACTCTTGACACTCCACCCACGATTCTTTTACCTTGACCACTCGGTTACCGCAACTACACCACCACTCTCAACGCAACACCAAAAAGAAACGTCTTGCGCATTGACATACGTCTTTTTTTTTTTTTACAAAACATTAGTACCGGATTGACTGAGGAAAAGTGACCGGAAAGACACGAATGAATTGAAAAGTCGAATTTTAGCGCCCCTTCAGAATGCTGATAGGTACACGGTAGCCTAGTGGTCAAGGTTACGGACTCGTGGTAGACATGCCATGAGTTCGAGCCCAGTACCGCTGAAGACCGATCATGCAGATGGGGCAGATGCACGTTAAACATGTCGAGGCTCAAACGTCCTCAGATCGGCGTGGTGTGGAAGTTAGGAGAGGCGGTGGCAGCTCAGATGTCATTATCTTCAATTGACCATGGTTCAAAATTAAGAGGTCCATCACCAATAACCCTTATGCAGCTTTATAGCGCGACGTAGACATAACTAAGACTTTACCACCGGAACTGTACTCACAACCCGCTATTTTACTCAGCCAACCGCGAAATCCATTGCATATTTCGCAGGAAAACTGCTTGAAAAACTTTAATCTAATCGATTGACTTAAATTAATGTCCTTCTAAGGCTACATGTAGTGATGAGATTAGTAATTATGAATAACAATTGTGAGGTGAGACGAGAATCATTTCTGATATGGTACCTATTTCTCCTAACGTCCACATAACTCTCCAAGGTAGAAAATTGGGAATCGAACCCATGCTTCGACTTGATTATAATTTTACAGTGTGAGGCAACGCAGAGGCTACTGGTGATGGACCTCGTAATTTAGAACCATGGTTAAGTGACGAGGATGATATCTGGAAAGTTACCCCACTCTCTTAGCTTACACATCGCACAACGTAATGAGTGAGTGAATATTAACGTCACATTGTTCAGCTACACGAGGGCTTTTTGGCAATGGTCCGCGTAATTTTTAACCAAGGTCAAGTGACGCCGACGACATCTGAGCTGGCACCCCCTCTCCTAACTACCACACCACACCAACGGGAGGACGTTTGAGCTCTCGACCGATATAACGTGCATCGCTCCCCTACATGACGGGTCTTCTGTAGTACTGGGATCAAACTCATGATACGCTAGCCATGATCCGATGCCTAGACCACTCGGCTACCGCGGCCACATCGCACCAACGTAGCGCGCAGGACTTTTATCAACGATAAATTTAACGCACATGAACCCTTCTACACGATGTGTCTTCATTGGCATCAGGACTCGAGCCTGAGACTCAACACTGGCTACGTGTTCGGGACCATTACCACTAGTCTACTGTGACTACTTAAATTTTGCAAAAGCTCCTTAACTAATTAAACCTGACTCTAACCTAAGCCAAGTTATTATTCTCGTAATAGTTAATCGAATTTGCTTAGAAAACAATATCGTGAATAGAGAAAGTTATAGACGTGTTTATTATTTATATTATATAATTTCAATTTTTTAAGAGAGAGTCAGTATAAATTTAATTTATAATAATAATAAGTATAATAATATTAATAAGTATAATAATATTTATTCACAAAACAAAGAAACACGAGATTTGTTGGCGATGGACCTCGTAATTTTGAGTCACGGTTAGATGACGAGAACGAAACCTGAGCTGACACTGCCCATCTCCTAACTTCCACAATATGCCAACGCGAGGACTTTGAGCCCCTACATATTTCACGTGCATCAAACTCTCTACACGATGAGTCTTCAGCGGCACTAGGGTTCAAACCATGATACATCGGCCACAAGTCAGAGAAGAAGACAAAACAAGAAGAGAGAAAAAATTTGTTAATAATTATTTCACATTTTAAAGCCAAATTCTGTCCCCCCCCCCTTTTTGAAAAACAGTGTTTGGTTCAGTTAGTTTTCTTAAAAACATCCTAAGCCTCAGAACTAAGTATTTTTTTATCATTCACAGAACCTTATTTGTTTGATTTAAGGATTATTCCGCAACTATTTTTAAAATAGAATTAATGCCTCTCCATGTAAAAAAAGTTTTTCGTTATGCTGTAATAAATGTATTACTTACTATCGCAAAAATGCCAACATTCAAGATAACTCGCCAAGTTGACAAACCCGATTTCGCATGTGTCATACACGCTGAATCGGCAACCATGTGCTTCGTTCCATATAATGTCGCCAATACAAATGTGATTGTACATAATTGCAAGCGCTCACAAAAAAAAGCTATCACAACGATTGCCTGGACTGGAATCATTGCGTGAGAAGAAAGGCGTTGTCTCATACGAAGACTTATTAACATTCAACGGAACCTAAAAATCAACTTTCCAGGAAGAGTTGCGAGTTTATAAAAATGTTAGGAACTTTATCAATGAAGTTTTGGTTAAGGCTGCTTCATTGATTAACTTAACCGAAGAGGAGCGCCAAGAATGAATTTTGTGAGAAAAAGAAAAAATAAATAGAACAACGTAATATAAGTAAATTACATTCTTACAATTTGAGCAATGAGTATGGACAATTGTACAGTTTGAACAATGGGGCATTGTCCCCATAGTCTATATTATATATATATATATATATATATATATATATATATATAAAAATAATTAAATGGATGTTTTTATATATGAATTCGCTTCACTGCAACACCGTTCAACCGATCACTATGAAAATTGGCACTTAAATGTATTTTTTTGTGGAAAAGGTTTTTGTGCTATCCTCTTTGTTGCAGCTCCCCACCCATGTGGCGCTGTAGTATATCAGTTCCTGCACCGGTCAATCAGTCGCCAACTTGCCAACAGGGTCGCCAAAAATGATGCCAACTTGGCGTTTCCATTGAATCGCCATTATAATGTAAGGAACGGTGTTGTGCTTGCTAATATTACAACTTTAACATTAAATAAATACAACAGAAAGTAATATTAAGGTATTACATATACAGATATGAATTATTTACATTTTTTTAAGCGTTCATTACACAAAATTTCTTACAATGTAGTTTTGCTGAGCAGAGATCAGCTTAGGAAGGTGTTTTCAAAAATCGACTCATAAAGATAGTTGCGCGCGCGGGGCGTTATACATTAAAAAAATCCTTTTTTATCAGCCATTAGATCTACAGACTTAAAATTTAACAAATATGGTTTTTTGTTCAGATGAGATCTGCAAAAAGCTTTTTTTTTTTTTGTTGTTTAATTTACAATTCACGCAAAATTAACTCATTAATAACTTCTTTATCCTTCAATCTGTATTGTTTAATTTTTCAGTTCACCCGTGCGAAGAACAGATATACCAGCTAGTATCTTATAAAAATTAAATACTCTCATTCATATATAATTCTAAAGTATCATTAATACAATTTATAACCAAACCATTTAATTTAACTCCAAATCAAACTAATCTTTACCCTCCATAAAAATGAATATAGTTACAGGAATTAATTAAAAGTCACAAAGCCTTTGGGTTTTCCATAAAAGTTCCAGATTTAATTTATTAAATTATTAATACCCGTAATAAAACATACAAAATTATCTCCAAATAATTTCAAAAGACTTAATTAAATAGAAGGATTCCTATTCTTCTGTTTCTCCCAAAGAAGAATTGTTGCCACGACTGTTTTTCGTTGTTCCGTTGAACGGTTAAATTAACCGTAAGGAGCAGATTAAGGAAAGCACAGTTAATTGAAAACCGCAAAAGATCTTCGATTTCATTTGTTGCTTTGTTGCTCTTGAACGCCTCTGAGTCTGGGCAATTAGGCGTTTTGTTTTAATTGCTACCCTTTAATGTTGTTTACGCTATTTTTTCCCCTTAATTTTTCTGTAAAGTTTTAACTAGAGTTGTTTCTTACTGTATTAATGAAGTCAGTTAGTTCATTTAATGAATTGTACAACTCTGAACAGTTATAGTTTTGTTGCTTTGCTTTTTTTCCCTCTTGTTCATTAGTGAGTAATAAATACATCTCCTATAATATTGGTTTTTCCCCTTGGCGATTTGTCCTGTGTGGCCCACAAAGGTTGCTTAGTACCAATCTGGAGAAAATTTAATCAAATTTATTTGCTTTTTCAATATTTTTTTTAAAATTTGGTATTCTAAATATATTTTCTAAACGCAAATGAAATTAATCCTTTTAATTGATTCTCGGGTACAAAAGACTAAATGTATTACTCAAAAGCTGACAAACTAGAATAAGCAGAAATACTATAAAAAGAAAATAAGATTACCTGGAAAGATCGAAATGTGATGAATAACCGGTTGAATATTATTGTTATTATAGTGAAGTTGTTATTTTATAAAAAACTAAAGATCACTACCTTTAAACTTTAATTAAAAGTAATTATTAAGAGAGAGAGATGGTTTATTTAATGTTGTCAAGAATTAATTGAGAAGGGTTTTTCTAATCCAAGTCTCAATCATTTGGAACTAATTTTAAAATTGTTTATGGATGACACGTTTATAATTGGTTGGATAATGACAATCATATTATTGTTTGATTGGCTTCAAGCTTAAATTAACGCAACTCGGAAGAAGAAAAAAAACATGAGGGAAACGAGTACGAATCTCGAAATTTTGAACCTCAGTGAGAACGTACAAGTCAAATGGTACCTGTCTCTTCCCCCTGAGGAATTTTTAGCCTTACTTCTAAACTACTGGCAAATTAAAATTGCTACACCAGGAAAAAATGCAGATAACAAAATTATATTTATTGGACAAATATAATATATACTGGAAATAACAAGTGATTAAATATTCAAGAAATTTGGGTGCATAGATCCTGAGAAATCAGGACCCAGACAACCACCTCTGACAGTACTAACATAACTTATACGCCTGGGAATTGATTCAAGCAGAGATTGGATGGCATGTACAAATGCAGATACCCATGCAGATTCAACACGATGTCATAGCTCATAAACCAGTCATTCGGTAACCATGAACCAGACATTTTCTATCAGCGAGAGATCTGGTGAGCATGTAGGTCAGGGCAACAGCCGAACATTTTCCGTGTTTAAGAAGTCCGTACAATACCGGCAACACGCGTTTGTTCATTATCCTGCAGAAACGTAGAGTTTCGAAGGCCTTAAATAAAAGGTAGAGCCAGGGGTCATAACACTCTAGAAATGTAACGTGAACTGTTCAAAGATCCGTCCATGATAACAAGAGGTGACTGAGAGTGACCGAGGTGACCATCCATAGCCCCCCATATCATTATGCCTGGTGATGGGCAAGTTTGACGATGATGAATGCACGCTTCCAATGGGCGTTCACCACGAGGACATCGAACAGGGATGCAACCATCTTGATGCTGTAAGCACAACCTGGATTCATCTGAAAAAATGACGTCTCACCATTCGTGTGCCCAGGTTCATCGTTGATCACACCATTGAAGACGCTTCTGTATGTGAATCAGCGTCACGGGTAGCCGCAGCCATGGTCTCCGAGCTGAAAGTCCATGCTGCTGTAAACGTTGTCGAACTGTTCGTGCAGACACTTGTTGTCTTGTAAGAGATCCCAATTCTTGACTCAGGATTCGTGACGTGGTTGCATGATCCATTAAGGTCATGCGGGTAACATGCCTGTCTTGGCTGCTAGTGATTGGGACCCTTTGAGATTCAGAACGGCCGGCGCTCCGTATTATCGTCCTGAACCCAACGGTTCCATGTTCTGCTCACAGTCATTGGATCTCGATCAATGTCAGCAACAATACTGCGATACGATAAACCACACTCCCGGTACGCTACAATTCGACATTTAAGAAAATCAGAAACGTGCTAGTACGCATTTCTGCTTCTTACGGGAGGCATAACAGCCACTTTTCACCAGGCAACAACGTTCAAATGCAATTTGTGTATGAGAAATCGGCTGAACGATTTCCTCATTTGAACACATTGTTGGTGTCGCTACCGGTGCCGGTTTTGTCCAAATGCGCTGAAAAGCTAATCCTTTGCATATCGCAGCACCTTCTTCCTGTGGTTGAACTTTCACGGTTGTAGCATGTCACCTTCTTGGTGTAGCAAGTTTAATGGCCAGTAGTGTATTTATCGTTAGGCAGCCTGAAGTTTTTAGTGAAATCATAACGCGGACCCTATATTTAACACCACATCCCCAGCATTGAGTTTCATCATTGACTTCAACCAGGACAGTTATAAAATTAGAGGCAGTAAAAGCTTCTGTTGTAGTATAGGCATGCTCATTTTGTTAGCGCGAATGTCATTTTTGGTAACCCTACAGACGGCGTGTCATGAGTTCGAGTTCGGGTGCCACTAAAGACCCGTCATGTAGATGGGCTAATGCATGCTAAAAATCTCTCGAGTCTGTAAGTCCTTCCATTGGAGAGTGTGTGCCAGTAAAAGAGGCATCCTCGTCACTTGACCATGACTCAAAATTACGAGGTCCACCTCCAACAGCCCTCGTGCAGCTTTACTAAACAATCACTCGCCACATAGTTAAGAATTACCAGTTCAACAGTATATTTTTGAATAGATGTTTTTGAAAGGGTTAATATATGCATTTATGTCGACTCGATGACCGTGAGTTACCGTGCCCGACTCGTAACCCTAAAGTGGCAGGTTCGATTTTGGTTGGAATCGATAGATTTTCTGGATGTGAAAATCGTAGGCATGCATGTCATATGATTATGTGGAATGTAAAAGACGCATTGAGTATCAATTAAGCTGTGGTACACTCAGCAAAAATAAATCACGGCACGACGCTTGTATATACTGATGGTAGCAAAGACGAGGATTCTCACTCCGGTAGTGGAATACTTATCAAAGACACCATTGGGATTGTGTTAAATTTTTTAAAAAAAAATTCTGATTTTAGTTCAGTTTTTAAAAGTGAACTCGTAGCTATCGATGAGGGACTAAGTTATATTCTGTCTTCCTTAGACCCTAAGTCCATCTGGATTCTGTCTGATAGTCGAAGTGCCATACAACATTTGTCAAACTGGAGTAGAATTGGTGATAAAACTGGAACTTCTATTGTTAATAAATTAAAACAACTCTAGTCATCTTGTCATGTGCACTTCCAGTGGATCCCCTCGCATGTAGATATTTAGGGGTAATGAGAAGGCAGATGCCTTGGCGAAGGAGGCTGCCAGAGAGGCTCTGGCTACATCTAATTGCCTGACCTCTCTTGAGCTGTACTCTGCCAGAAAACATATTGATAAAAAAGACTTGGCTCGTCCTACCCCCGGTTCATATTTGGTATCGAGCTGACTTTCCTGGAAGATTCCTTGCGATGAATTGCAACAGAGGCACCCAGACGTCAATTTCCAGATTTCTCAGCAGATATTTAAGAAGCCTTACCTTTCAGGGTGACCATAAAAACCATCCGATTTGTCCAAAAATGTAACATCGAGCAGGCGCTCCTCGACTCATATTCTTGGATACCTGGGTTTGTCCTACGACGACTTGCTAGGTCTTCCTAAGCTAGTTTATGACTTTTTGAGGGTGAATAAACTCATAGATCTCTTCTAGCAGAAGCTAGGAGATAAGTAATAACAACAACAACAAATCACGGCGATATTTAGCATTCGACGAGAATTTGAACTAAATAAAATTCAAGTCACAATTTGACAGAGAGAACCGTCTCTGGACGGCGCCATCAATAAAAGGACTTCCATTCTTGAGGACTTGCGGTGTCTTCAAATGGCTTAGCTGCCAAAATGTAACAAATTTTCAAACAAACACAAATTGAGTTTATTATCTTTTGATTCCCACGTTGTAATTATTGAATCAAAAATTAATGAGTTGTACTTAATTTTTTTTACATAATGTATAGTCTCCGAATACGAACAAATTATTTCGGAATCACCAAATATATTTTGGTGATTCCTAACTTCTGAGCTGTTATATTTACGGTATGGCAAAAAAGAACATTTTATTCCCGAGAATCCGTCTTCAGGAAAAGTATGCGTCACTGGTATTTATTGTCGATACCGTACTACCCAAAACCATTCCTACTCTTTTAGACCCTCGTAAAACTATAAAACTGTTTAACCTGTCAGTTTTATTGTGCACAAAATGGTCGATCAGAAAGATTATTCTCGAAGCCCAGCAACGAAAAAAAAAAAGAATTGGTTAAAAAAAATTCCATGCAAATCCGATGTTTTTCGCTTTTTAGCAGAAATATATTCGTTTTCGACAACATTTCTTTGTTTTCATGCATCCCTTTAGTGTAAACTTCTAATACTTTTTTTTTACCCCTACTTCTCTCATATCCCTTGAGACCCTTTAAATCTCTGCCCCCCAAAAGACTCATTTTAAAGACTGGATTCTAAGCTCTCTTTTCTTTCCTTTTTTCAAAGGGAGAAAACACCTTTTTTTCCCTGTTTGAAACAGATTTTTAAACCTCACTGGAGGGGGGAGCTTACCTCTTTTTCATCCCTCTTCTTCAGATCGACATTCTTGGTATGCTTTGCCGGATTAGAAAAGTATTTGTAAAAAATTATCGATAAATAGGCAAATATTTCGTTTTTTACGGAAAAAAATCTTAGTTTTTTTTGCTGATCATATGCTTATTGGTGTATAGAAATTTAAAATATTGGGTGAATTTATGATTTTATTCGTTTTTATATATCACAATTATGTGCATGCATTAAAAATCTTTTATTTAACCAATTCAAATTATTTAAGAATAATAATTGAAGTTACAGTCATTTGGAAGGGAATTTTTTCCAAGATCAAAGGATTGACCATAGATTGGTTTCTTTCGTTCGGATTTCATAATATTTCTTAAAAATAACTGGAATATCAGTGAGACTGTAATGAGGTCACACTGTAAAGCAACACGAGGGCTATTAGAAAAAGAGTTCAAAATTTTGTACCATGGTCAAGTGACATGTACGACACCTTAACTGACCTTCTTCTCTTCAATCTACAACACCACGCTAAAGGGAACCACGTTAAATTCAACATGCATCAGCCCCTGTACACGGCAGGTCTTCAGTAGCGTGAGTGAGTGAGTGAATATTAACTGTTCAGCTACACGAGGACTTTTGGTGACGGACCTCGTAATTTTGAACTATGGTCAAGTGGATGACATCCGAGCTGGTACCACCTCTCCTAGCTACCACACTACACCAATGGGAGGACGTAGATATAACGTGCATCACTCTCCTACATGGCGGGTCTTCAGTGATACTGGGCTCATGACGTGCTAGCCACGAGTCCGTTACCTTGACCACTAGACTACTAAGGCCTGAGGGAACCGCGAAACAGAGTTCATAATTATGAACCATGGTCACAAGTGACGCGGAGGACACTTTATATAACTGACCCTCCTCTTCAATCAACAACACCACGCCAACGGGATCACTTTGAGCCACCTCAGATTTAACATGCATCAATCCCTCTACACGGTGGGCCTTCAGTAACACTAGGGCTCGAAGTCACGACACGCCCCGGCCACCAGTTCGTGACCATGATCACTAGGCTACCGTGACCTTTACGAAAATTTGAAGGTTGTTGGTCAAGGACATCGAAATTCTGAGCCACTTTCGAACGACAAGAATGGGTCCTAGTCCTGAACCACCAAAGATTCGTCTTACAGGACAAGCTGAGACACGTGGAATCTTTCAAGGCTTGAAGTCCTCTCCTTGATGTGGTGTAAAAGACGGAAATTGAGGTTCCAGCTTAAGTATCGATTTGATTCAATTTTAATTTGCGACGCACCCTGAAGCAACACGAGAGCTGTTGGTCTCCTCCCAAACTTCCACATCACCCCGAGAGCCCAAGAACTTTGAGCCTTAACAGATTCAAAGTGCAACAGAGGCCCTCTACACCGAGGGTCTTCAGTTGCAATAGGTCTCAAACCCATGACTCAAGAACTTCTGTCACGAATTAGCGACCATGACCATTCGGCTACGACTGTTCCAGGTTTGGGGTCATTCTCATCGTTTGACCAAGGTTTGAAATCGTGAGATCTGTTGCCAACTGGTAACAAATTTCAACGATAAACGATTTATTAAACAATAAATCAATGAAATGGCAAGGACAAAGCTAAGATGTACGTCATCTCCTAGAGTCCATCCCACACCCTGTGTGAAACTTTAGAACTCGTTCGAAGTTAGCGTGCAGCAGCATTAATTATTCCACTCGAAAAGATTCTGTTGATAGCAGGACGAGTTTGAGACAAAGATCACTGAGCTACTTTGTCCTCCTTTGTTATGAAGCGCACGCTGTCAAGATTTGTTGCAGAGTCACGCGAATCACTTTTGACTGATTGCTGCTTTAATCTTTTGCACTTTGCACCTGGTTGAATTAAATTTTAATGTAGTCTAAACTAAAGGCATTCTTTTATTTGTGTTTTGCACATTTATTTTTATTTTTATTGTCTGGAATGGTTTTTTGCTAAATAATTCATACTGTAATTTTAAATCGTGTATTCTACAACTTCAACAATCCTTTCGATAATCTTTCACTTTAAAATTCACTCAAGGTTAATAAAAATAGTGCATCACGAAAGAAGCCTTAAATACAAGTGAAATTGAATCCACATAAAGATATCTTAAAATCATCTCAACTTAGAACACTTATTGAATTATTTAATCAGCTAAGCCAGTTTGTCTTAATAGGGCGTTACACCGACACGTTTCGAAATACATCGTGGCTTTGAGGCAAGCAAATGCTTGATATTTTCTTGGGCAGCCTGACCCACACTTCAAGAACATTTCTTTCTAAATCTCGAACATTGAGTCAAAAAGGAACTATGTGGAGGTTGTATATTATTGCGAACATGTCCTACAGGGAACAAATCCGGGGTGCAAGTAGGCCATAAAAGTATTTGCTAAAAACATAGCAATTTTGAGCGACCTGTGATTTATGTGGATGAGAATTTTCGTTCTAACTTCTGTGAAGGAATGAGAGAGCACGTGATCTTATACAATTACATCACCACATAGCTAGGACGTTGTGATGGATGGGCTGTCCCATCCATCAGTGTACGAGGGTTAGAAGGAAGATTATCCACAGTAAAAACAAACGCAATGTATTTACAAGTCTCAACGACCTAACAAACCTGAACAACCCAAGTTAGGAAATGCACCTTTAAATAAATATGGAAGCAAAAGCGAGGAAGACGATAAAAGTAATATTAATTATAAATTTAATTACTTACTTTAGGAATGTCTTAGCTATACACATTCCAAATAATCTAAGATACGTTCTAAATTGATCTACTTTAAGGCGACGCTAATCCAATTTAAATATCTAATTGACAAATCGTCAATATTAAATATTAAGCTAATAATCTAAGGAACACTCTCGCCTAGCTTTCTATTACTTTACGTTAATCCCTCACTGCTATCATTTAACTTCAACCCTCTCTCTCTTTCTCCCTCGAACCTGAAAGTTAATGTTTGCAGACACTGTACATCATCCCTTTCATACGACGGGTCTTAAGTGACATCAGGACTCGAACCCAAGGCTGCACAGAAACTATGCCACAACATGTTGGTGACCATGACCTTTCAATTGCCTCGACTATGTTTGAACTTTTAAGTCTTCATGGGGTGTAGAAAAAAGAAAAGTAAGGGAGCAGCGCACATGTCATCCTCGTCATTTGATCTTAGTTCACACTTAAGAGGTCCTTAACCATACATTATTATATGAAGCTAAATTGACCTTTTTCTAGCAAAAAAAGCTAGAATCAAGTATAGATCAGCTCTTCTCAAACTGTGAGGCGTGATAACCCTGCGAAAGGGTTGCGAGCATATCGAAATGTCATAAACAAAGCTTTTAAAAAATTAAAAATTTACTGAAGGGAAGGAAAACAAAATATATACCTGAACATAATAAAAAATAAAATACATATTCACACTGATATAATATACTTATAAATGTAGCAGTACAGCACAATGTATTTGATAATCAAACTCACAATACTAAATTAAGAACAAGTTTACTAGTGATTCCCATAGGCTTGTCATATACAGAATTTAATGTTTATCTTGATAATTTGTACGGTTTATGATTAAAATCGCGTATTGTAGCTTTAACGTCAAAGAGCATTATTATTGCACACAAAACATTTTTATTGTGTGAAGAAGAGGGGGCAATGAAAACTATGATTGAAAATTAGGTCGCAAGCATTGAAAGTTTGAGAAGGACTAAAGTAGATCCTCTCTTGGCGTCTTCTAGATACAAACACACTACTCGTCTCACTAAGAAATAATCGACAAAATTCAAGAAAATGCTTTTAAATAACTCTACATTTCACCACAGGTGTAACTAGCTCTGAGGGGGCCCTGTATCAGAATTCCATCGAGGCCCTTTTTTAGGTATGGAAATCCTATTAGTGGGAATGTAGTTACACATGTTGGAGCCCCTGTAGCTAGGGGGCCCCGTATCATAGATATGGCGGTTGCTACGCCCCTCCATTTCACATCATTTCCATTGTCATATCGCAAATAAGCAAATTAAACCATTCTCTTATCCTACACCAAACGGCTGAAATATGAATTATTCATTAACATCGAAACCCCAATTCATAAACAGCAATCAATGACGAAAAAAGGGATTATTTGCTTATGCTATAATCGGACCCCAATCTATATATTTAATAAAGAGATTAATTATATTCGGTCATAAACTGAATCCCCAATAATAGAGTCTGTTTATCCTTATGATAATAATACATATGGTAAGGATAAATAACAAAAGGCATCCATAAAAAACACGGAACGCCGACGCAAGCAATTTATGCGCAATAAATTAATAATCATAACCGCGACCTGGTTAGGGAAAGACTAATATTTATTCTTTGCTCGTACTCTATCCACATTCAGATAATGGTTTCTACAAGACAAAAATTTATCTATGATTACCAATATTTAACCCTGCGTTTCGCAAACTGTGGGGCGCGCCCGCTAGAGGGGCGTGATAACCCTACAAGGGGGGCGCGAGTGTATTGGGAAGTTGAAATCAAAAGATTTCTTTAAAACAATTATTAATTTACTCAAAATAAATAAATAAAATATAATGAAAAATTAAATACACATTTACACTGATATAACACACTTATAAATATAACAGTACTGAGCAATATGTATTTTATAATTAATTTAAGAGCTAAGTTAATAATTCTATGTTAACTACTAAATTAAGAGCTAAGTTAATAATTCTATGTTAACTACTAAGTTAAGAACAAGTTTAATAATTACCAGAGACTCCAAGGTCTCGTCATATACAAAATTATATACAAAAATTAACACTTATCTTGATCATTCGTATGGTTTATAATTAATCCCTTAAATTCCAATTAAAAACTACGTGATTCGCTCCCCAATCCCACCGTTTTTTAACACGTAGTCGAGTGTATGTGGTGTATGGGGTATTGTAGAAAATAAATAAATAAGCAAATCCTCTGAAATAAGTAAGTTTGTCGCAAACCTGTCAAGGTCATTTTATGGCACTCCAAAGCTTTCGGAATAGTTTTATGGATAGCAGTGCACAGAAAAGATCGTACTTCGGAAAGACGTATATACGTCCAGGGCAATTAACGCACTGGCTGAGCTCGAGACGTTTATACACGCTGGTGGCACTTAAGAGATTAAAGTCGTATTGTAGCTTTAGCGTCAAAGTATATTATTATTGGATTCAACACATTGTTATTGTATGGGAGGGGGGGGGGAGCGCAATGAAAATAATGATTGAATATTGGGTCGCAAATATGGAAAGTTTGAGAAGCACTGATTTAACCGATAAAAGACAGTCCCAAGTTTCAATTCTTTTTTTTCAAACATGGAAATGAAATAATTTGGTCTCGGTTTCAAAATCTTGTTGTTTAAAAATAAAATTAATTTATAATCAGCTATTAAAGTATGAAAAATTAAATTAAAATCTTAGTTTAACTGAAAAATAACCAGAAGAAAGTTTAAAATAAAATAAAGTATAGTTTAAAAAAACTAAAAACTTTCTTACAGTTAATCGAACTATGTTGTGATTTAATCTTTTAGTCGCCAAATCTGGAAATGGGATCCGAAATGAGTCACCCGATGCGGGATGGGATCTAAAAATTGGAAATCGTTAATCCTGATGATCCTGATCAGGACAATGGAACAAAATTTAAAATTATTGTATTGTTATCGGTCCTGGACAAGTGAGCAAAATTTCAAATTAATCTGATCTTAAAGTGGGTAAAAATTGAATTCAAATATTCCGTTACATACTAGTGAAGCTTATAAAAGGGTGCTAAAAATTAAAAATTTAATACTGCGTCTTCGCAGCGCGAGTTCTAAATGGGTTAAGTCTTTGTTCTGTAGTTGTCCGTAAAAAGTTACGTATTTGGAACATGAGAGCTTGAATATCAAATTTTTTTCAATATTTCCAAAATTAAAAGTAATAATAATAGTTCTTTTAAATAATTTTTTCTTTCATATACTAAAACCAACAACATTTTCTTCAACAACATGAAAATAAGGTTGAAGAACAGTATTGACTTGAGTTAAATTCATGTCAAATTTTGCCTTTGAAAAGAAATCACGTAATTTATTTAAATCACAGTTGAATAACATAGACGACATCTCAATTGTTAACCCTGCAACCAATCTTACACACAACCTCACTTGAGGAATTTGCAATTTTATTTCAAGTTGAATTAAAGAGTATATATCCCATTATTCACACACAACACATCAGTTGGATCTTAAGCTCATGCCTTCTCTTTATAAATCTTTATCAATTATTAAATTACTCTTTTAAGATATTATGAATCAGAATGTGATATTTAGATAAATACAAAGTTATCTGGAGGAGCAAATGATAGAACAAAACAAGAAAGTTGTTTTTAAAAAATAATATGTACATTTGAAACAAATTTTTAAAAATTACAAATATATACCAAGGCAACTAAGTTTAATGGATCACATCCTTAAAAGAAGTAGGTTCTAAGTTCAAGACCGTCTACTCCACAAGACCTTTAAATAGAATAATGAGGCTATTTGTCGCTTTTTTACTCTCGAATCATATCGGAAGTTTCCTGGTATTTTTCAAATTAAATTACGAAAGCGTCCTTCACTATAAGTATATTACGCATTTGTCTGAAGTAATGAAAAACTACTTCTAAAGAAAAGTTGAGATTTATAAATCTAATTTAGGTTTGTTGTTACACACACTAAGTTGTTAAATTATCAACACCCATGCTTTATCTAAAACACTATTTTCAACTCCAAAACAATATTTTCCAGTACTATTCATTTAGCCGGTCGCAGGCGATAGATCGCCAAATATTTACAGCCGGTCATAAACAAATATCGGCAAGTTCTAATCTTTCTCATCGTTCTCCGTGCAGAGTTCCGTAATATTTCAAAAAAATTAGTAATAGCTAACAGAGTAATTAGCTTTTATTTATGGGGCGTGCGCCAAAAATATTCACTTGGCGAAATTACTCTTTATTCTATAAGAAATAAAAACGTCAAATATTTTCTTAGTTTTAAAGAAAGAAAGTATTTTTATAAAATAATAAGAACTTCGAATAAACAGTACCTTCTCATAAATAATGTTTCCACCACAAAAATTTTAATTCACTAATAAAGAAATGCACTGAAGGATTTCCTTTTTCTAAAAATTATTGCCATACATGTATAAAATATATGCCGGGTACACATAAACTGCAATAAAAGTGATCTTAAAACAAAGATAGGAGAATTCTTTCAACTAAAAAGTTAAATATTAAATCATGTGAGAAAAGAAGTAAATCTGAAGAACCGAAGCCATTTTTGTTCAATTCTCAAAAGTGATATATTACAAATTAAATCTTGTAGAAAAAATTACCAAAAAAAGAACAACCCCTCGGAAATTGTTTGGGCAACCTAATCATTTTTCCGCGGCATTTAATTTCCTTCTAGAAATTTCTATAACCCTAACCCTAAGCCACATGACAGAAAAAGTACTTTATTCTCAAATCACTGAAATTAATCTAAATTTCATAACATCTTTTCAAACCCAAAAGAAAAAAGGTTAAAAGAAGAATATTCTTTTATTATTATTTTTCATTTGAGTTTGCCCAGCACTAATAATATTTGATAATAAATTTCTTCCATTAAACTTAACAACACTCGATCATCGTATTCCACTTGAATGACTTCCTGTCAGGCGCCATTCATAAAAGCGGACTTCGCTTCGTTCTTGCAGAAAAGACTACCGATGACAAGCACAGAATACGTTACAAATAGCTGACAAATTACTTGATGGATATTGTAAGTGGATTTAAGCAATACCTTTGAAGTCACGAAACGTCTTGAATTTATTTTGCGTGAGCTTACTATCTTCACTTGTTAGTAAAAAAACAAAAACATTCTAGATATTCTTAAAGAAAAAAAGGGCTGCCTACTTGTGTTATTTTTTTAAACTTGAACATCCGATAACACAAGAATTTCCTTTCTTCTAAATTATTTTCTTTTTCAGAATTATTTACTTCTATTTCTTATTTCCGTTTTCGAGTTAAAATTAATCGTCTGCGTTATCAAAGTCAAACCTTACCAACAAGAAAGAATTATTCTAAATCATTCTACTGCTTCATTAAGAACTATGTTCTTGGACTAAAACAATTTTAAACCAGAATATTTACGTACTGAAAAATTCCTAATTTTGGAATGTCTTCCGAATTAATTTTGTTTAAGCGTACAAACCTTCGTTTGTGAAGCAACAAAAATGTTCCAGATCATTTTATGAACAAATGAGTATTTTGTTATTGTTTCATTTTAATCTGAGCCTTTCATCATTAGAAGGAAATAATTTTCTGCTTGCAAATTATTTTCTGTTTAAGAATTTGTTTATTCGCCTCTCTACAGTTTAATTACTTCTTTTCTCTGTTGAAAATTAATCATCTGCTGTTCTTCAGTTTCGCGCCTTATTACAAAATGTTACTCCAAATCACTCAAATTCGTTGACAAATCATTCTTTTTGTCTAGAATGCATTTGATTTTTAAGTGCAAGTGATGTTTATACGATTAGGGTAATGAATTTTTTAATTTTTATGATTCATTGATAAAAAAAAGGTAGTTTTAAATATTAATACTTGCTTTAAACATCTTGTGACAAATTTGTTAAATTACATGATAAAACGATTAAATATTGGATACAGTAATAAATGGAGGGATATATTTTTTTGTTTTGCGCCGCTTCTAAGCGAAGAAATTTTTCACTAAAATCGCAATTCATAATTAATTCCGATGTCAAAAAACACAAATACTATGAGATATTGCATTAAAGTCTTACATAAGCATTTAATTATAACTTATTAAATTAATAATTAATTAAATAACTAGTAGGTATTTTTTCGTGGAATTAAAAACAATAGAACAAATTATTAATAACCCAGACATATAACGAAATTGGTATAAATACAGCAGTATTTAGTTAAATTCTCATTGTTGCATACTTAATGATAATAACAAGGGATGTATTCTTTCACGGATATATTGCTGTAAAATTAATGTTTTATAGAACACAGTTTTTTTTTTCCATTTAGTTCATCGTTGTAATCTAGATTAAATATTTTCAAGATAATGCTTATGTTTAATATACGGAATTTTATAGACGCTTTAAATATTTTAATCAATCGAATCATGACTTTTTAAATCTAATTTATATTAACACCACTATTCGCGTTCATACGAATTCTGACTTAATTGTAAAATATAAGATTATATTTTTGCATAACACACATAATCAGCTTTTTGTTTTCTTAAAAAAAGTAGTAATGGTTTACTAAAGAATGATAATTAGAATTGAAAATACAAAAAAGTTCCGAATTTTTTTATAATTTTGACTCCAGAGAAATTAGTAAATACATTTACGTATATTATAGCTGGTGGTACTGTGAGCAGCTCTTAAAAATAAAATATACTCCAATAATTTTTTTATTTTTTAACTTTTGTATTTTTGTGCAAACAATAACATTTATTAATGTTACTTTTATAATTTTATTTATTAATTTTATGTAGTAGTTTATAATTTTCTTAGTAAAAATAATTTTATACTCTTCTTGCTATGCTACAATCGCATCTTTATTTTTCTAGCTTTGAATATGTATTTGGATCAAGAAATCTGGCATTAACTTATTTTTTGTGTAATTCATCATTATCTAAGCATTTTCCAATGCATTTTTAGATAACAAACGTTTTTATTCATAATGGATTTAGAGCTTCTATCCATTATATTTCATAGGACTTCGCAAAGTATTGTTAACAGAAAGGGGAGGGGGTTGACTAGCTTTAAAACCGGTTAAACCTCCCTTTTATGATAATTTAAATGTTGTCTTTAGAGTCAGGATTGTTTATAATACTACAGCATCCGTCTTTTAAAGTTTCCAAAATCACCATCATGTTTTTTATCACTTATGTTCAAGTCATTTCAATTTCTCAAGTATTTAATTATATAAAAGTTATACTTGTATATAAATATTGTTTATAAATTTGCATGGGTGAAAGGCAGCCGACGACTCCAATTAATTGAATAATAAATTGAATATTGGATAAGGCTGCCTAAATAATAGTTATTTTATTGGGGTGAAAAAGACAAGGATGCTTTCTGGTAAAAGGACTGTGATCAACCCTTCAGAACCTTTCCAGAACTTCCTTAGTGTCAAGACAGGTAGAAAATATTTTGTCAGTAAAGTATAGTACCCTGTTTCGGTGAATACTACTACACAGGCAATATTTATAAATTCTTACCTTTACATGTATTTAATTTTTCTTGCGTTTTTTGAGTAATATGTGTGTAATATATGTTAATTGTAACAAAATATATAAGTATTAGTAAGAAAATTGGAAATCTTATAAAATAAAATCCATCTTTTTGATCCAATATTTTAATAGTAACACTTACTCGGTGATTGAAGAGTATACTCGCCATCACGTGATTTCCGTGACACGTGTTGCGAGCTCTCAAATGGAGGCGCCACATTTATCCGGTTACAAAAAAAATGTCTTGAAACACATTTAAATATCTTTGTTAATATATCTTTCAAAAATACTGTGCCTATAACATCAATTAAAATTATCTTCTTCAAGTTCTGATTTTACGTACATTAGAGTGGATATTTTTGAAAGCATTAGAATTATTTTTTATTTTCCTTTTTTTTTAATAGAACTTAAAAGCATACTGCTTAATTGAGAGCCCAAAAGAGATATTCCAAACACATCTGACTAGAAAATATCGGTGCTAAAAGCACTTTTAAAGTGCACAGATTTATTTCTAATGTATACACACTCAGTATGTATATACGTTTATTTATTGCTGTTTATTTAAAACTCTGGATGATGGAGAAAAAAATAGGGGACATATCCGTGTTTCCCCAATTTTTATTCTACTCCTGAAATCCCTTTCTATTTATTTGCATAAATCCGACTTGAAAAACGCATTATCATTCGAAGAAAAAGAAGGCCAGAAAGAATAAATCCAATTCTGTTGTGTTGTGTTACACCCAGATTCTTCTTCTTTTTTTTATTCATTGAATTCGGATTGAAGAAGAAGGGGTAATGGGAAAAAAATCTTTTTCATTTCCATAATCTACTTTCAAATTCCTATGAAATTCCCATATTGGTAGCGGAAGCAAAAAAGAATTCCGAGTTGTGCAGAGTGTTATATAGTTGTTTGATTTCTTGAATAACCGTATCTGAAGTATCGAAAAGAAATTACGTTCGTAAAAAGGAAGAAAAAAGAAATTAATTTTCGAGAACATTTGACTACTTAATGTTCCTGGTTATATTTTTTTTTCATCCATTTTTCAACGATCTTATCGATCAAATATTCCGTTTCATTTGTTTAGAACATTGTGGAAATAAAGATTCCCAAACTAGTTCAAAATTCCAGTGAGGGTACATGTATCGTTAATTACTATATAATAATTTAATCTACTGCTAACTTACATATCGAGGTACGTATAATCCATGTAACAAATAAACTTATTAAAAGCAAATACATAAACACAATGTAAATATTTGCTTTTAAGAAATGAATATACAAACATATTAACCTTTACTTGTTCGCTCGCTAAGATATATATATATATATTATATATATATATATAATGTATATATGTATATATATATTATATATATATATATATTTATATAGATATAGATATTCACTACATATATATAGATAGATATTCACCTGATTTCTCACCAAAAATTTTTCAAATCCCCTTCGCCATATCATTATTTTAAAATTAGCCGTTTTTGATTTTTCATGATTACCGTTATATTCCACTACAGTATTTTATGAATTGAGATACATAAGAACAGAGGGAGAGTTCCTCCCGCACACGATTGGTATGCTGAAAATCGTCTGGTCTGTCCCTACAGTCAGTAGGTACAAGATCCGAAGACTGCATTGACCAGGCTGCGCATAGATCACATCAGGAGCTTGAAATTCATCGATAGCAAAGACTTTTTCATCTTTCCTTCTCCTACTCATGTCATTGATTGTATTGGTGTCACTGTAAGGCAGCTTTGGACTGAGAGGGAGAATGGACTTGTGGAACAATTAGAGCGACGTGGTATCGTGGACCTGGTGAAGGTACTTGGACCAAGAGAACATGAAACAACAACATGAATCAACATACGATTCATGTTGTTGTAGTTTATTAAATTTCAGTTCTACTGTCAAACCTTACAATTATTCTGTTTATTTAATAAAATAAAAAATAACTGACCCCAATAAGAATTATGAACGTAAATTTTCGTCTTCGAAAAAGTTCCAGATAAAACTAGATCCACTTTATCTAAGAGTAATGTTGGTATTAAAATATTTGGTTTGTTATGAAAGTCCTAAACTTTAAGGGATGTCCAGTAATCGACTACACACAACGGAGTAGGGGATCACGTCTTTTAATGAGCTCAATTCATGTAACGTCATAGTCACATGGTAGATGCAATCACGTGTCCTCAGCTTATCAGTTCAGAAACCCAAGTGACGTCATTGTAACATGATAAATGCCATCACTTGTTTCCCTCCAATCAGTCCATCAGTTAATGTGACGTCATAGTCACATGATAATTGTCATCACGTGTTTCCAGCGAAACAATTCAAGCACTTCGCTGCTGGCAATTTTTTTTTACAGAAACTTTGTTTAAAAAATATAATAATAAATATTTTAATACAAAAATTTAATCTTTTCCTTTATTTTTGGAAATTTTTTTAAAGAATCTTAAAACTTGAAGAACTATACCAAATTTCAAATTTCATCTAAATTTTACAAGGACAGGTCACCAAGTACAGGTCTAATGTCAGTTTTGAATTCAATGGAGAACACGTGACTGCATGTATCATGTGACTTATGAATTTAGCTCATTCTGAAGAAATTCATATTCTATCTAAACGTGTACTTTCCCTAAATTTTAATTTTAGACATTATGAAGATGTTCAGATCTAATGAGAAAATTCATGTCGGTCACGTGGTAGATTTAATCACGTGATAAACAAAATAGAACTTATTATTGTACTCGTAAAATCCGGATACATTTCTAAGACACAAGATGTTTTAGTGTTAAGATTTTCCACAAAGAGTTTCTTCAAATCAAAAAAAAAACTTATATCATAATTGTCCTTTCTGAAGCAAGTGGATTTTGTTTACCTACAATTCAGTATAATTGTTGACAAATATGCTATTTTTTAAAGAATGTTGACAGCAGCAAAGTGCTTGATTGATTGGCAAGAATCACGTGATTGAAGTGATGTAGCTATGAGATTACATGAATTTAACCTATCGAATTTAACGTGGAACCACCTCTATATTATCCAGAAAAGTCTACAATTCCATCG
This sequence comes from Trichonephila clavata, assembly GCA_019973975.1. Lineage (NCBI taxonomy): Eukaryota > Metazoa > Arthropoda > Arachnida > Araneae > Nephilidae > Trichonephila > Trichonephila clavata. The sequence goes on from BMAO01017356.1 coordinate 45,082, forward strand.
GGAATCATGCCATGACCCGCCAGCAAAGTAACTAGCTACTTTACCACCCAGCTACCACGAGTATTCTTAATCATTTAGAAGACAAATACATGTTAGCTAAAAAAAAAGGCATAAAACAAAATATTTTCTGTTTCCTCTAATTACGCTTGTTAAACTAATTAAGCCGTTCGCTGTTTTACTGTTTGCCTACCACTTTCTATCCTATCCAAACCCAATCTTGGCAAATACAACTCTGTAATACCGCTGCCGGAATATGTATTAAAGAAACTCCTCGCAGTATTTACGCAGAACCCACTATTTTACTCTAAATAGCCTTTGAGAGTGACTGTAATTATAGAGTAGGCTGCTTTTGCGTGTTGGAGAGGGATAATGCTTGACTCACAATTGGCGATCCTAGAGGGTCTGCCCATTTTCAAACAGCAATCGAGATACATATCACGTTTTTTCACAATGGGTATTTATAGTTGTTGTATTTTGAGCCATATGGGTTTTTCCTAAAAGTCTTGCTTGGATTTACAATAAATCTGGACTTTTCCCATTATAAAACAGTATTTTTTTTTAATAATGGCAGTTTTTATGTTAGGCGGCATTGCTCTTGTTGTTTTTAATGGTATTCCACAAACTATTAATATATGTGACCTATTTTTTTTTACTTGTATTGCTAAAAGTGAAATTTGGGGCAAAACCATTTTTCTTTTGGAAAATGAATGTGGAAATGTTTTCGGTTTTATTTTTTTATTTATTTCTAATAAAGATGAATGGACTAAAGTTTGTAACTATGTAGTTGAGAAAAACGAATATACAGAAGCATACTTTGTAACAATAGATCTTTTGGAAAGAAAAAATTTATGTACAACATAAACTGAAGAATTGCTTAATAAATTCAGTTTGGGAATTTTTAGTATACTATTATGATAATTTTAATTTCTGATCTAGCTATTGTGATTTTGTGTCTGAAATTATTTTTACAGTCAGAAAAAGTAAACATAAAAGCATTGAACATATATTAAAATGCCTTGCTTGCTAATAACTTTATATTGATAATTTTTACTAGTTAGTAAAGTGTAAATGTATTTGAAAGTTAAATATTTATAAAAACTGATCGCTATATTTAATTTTATTTTTATAAAATGGAGATAATAACAGAAATATTTGAAGTGAGTCAGTGTTTATTAAAATCGCAACTGTAAGGTAACACGAGGGCTATTGGTGTCGGACCAAGTAATTTTGAACCACAGTCAAGTATAGAGGACCACACCTGATCTAGAGCCCCCTCCCTAAATTTGCACACCATGCCAACGAGAGGACATTGAGCCTCAACAAATTTCATGTGCATCAGCCCCTCTGTAAGGGATCCAGGGTTCGAACATATGACACATTGGTCACATGTTCGTTACCATAACCACCCCGCTACTGAGGCCGTACAAAAATATTTGAAAATTTTGGATTTTTTTTTTTGAAAAGATTAAATATAAAGAGGTACAAAATAATTATATATTCATACATTTCGGAAAATTAAACCTATTCTAGTAAATTTACTAGAATATCTTAATTTTAATTTTTTTTTCTCAATTGAAATTAAATGAATTTATCTGATAAAGAGCAAAAATTGTATAAATATAATTTTTTTCCTACCAAAGTAGGAATCTAAATGAGTGAATGAATTTTAAAAAGAGAGGAAAAAATGTAAATACTGATTTAAATCCCAACTACTTATCCCATACATACTGTAGTTTGCACAAGCATTATTGCCAGTTTTCTAATCTTGATAATTTCGTTTAAGGCAACAACAAAACATCTGCCAATCTTTCTTTTTTATTTTTATTTCATGAATAATCTCTCACTTGCTATTCTGAATACACAAAGCTCCAATTTCTTCTGCAATCTAGTATTTTGTTTTTCGTCTGCAGTTATAATTCACCAGATCAACTAAAGATTACTATACTTTGTTTCTTTTAGTTCTGGCAGTAAAAATGGTTGTTCTTTTACATTTATTACACCGTGAGGAGTAATTAAAAGTAAAATATACCAAGCGTTTTTTCGCCATTTTTTTTCTCTCCCCCCCCCTTTTTGTGGAACATTTATTACGCCACACTTGAGAATATATTTATTCAAAGACTGTAGTTAAAAAGAATAAGGTTTTGAAGATAAGTATCTCATTTTTTTTCTAGCTTCTTAAATTTTCGACTTAAGAAAAATATTGGAGTGGCCATCAAAATAAAAAAAATAGTAGAGCAATATATTAATTTGATTTATCACATTATATTACAAAATTCATAATATAAAACTTTAATTACAAGATATATTTATATTTCATTTAATATAAGCTTTGAAGAACCGTATATTTCCAAATATAGGGCGATTCAAGTATAAGTCGAAAGTGCGCTTTTTCTTCAAAAACTTACTCAAAGTTCGAAACCGATATATAAATCGAAATGAAAAAAAATCATGGAATTCTCAAACATGTTGCCATAGAAGTGAAACTGTTGTCAAACCGGTGGAATATTTTCAAATTAAATTGATGTAAAGTAAAACGCCAGATGACAACAATGATAGTTTTATTTCTGGTAACCTTTTCTGAAACTAACACATTGTTTTCATTCGCTACCTTGTATACCACAAATTCTAGTGATGGTTTCTGCGCCATTTTTTAAAATTTGGAATTGGAGAGCGAAGCAAATTTCGTAAATGGTACGTGGTCCTCGATCTATGTTTCAATATCCACAATAGCCTTTTATTCTTTCTAATATTTTTACGGAACATTTTGAGAAAAAAAATTTTTAAAGAATATTATAATATCAATTTTATACAAAAACAAATGTAAAATGAAGATTTCTTGTTTATATTTTTATATTAACTTACATTAAGTAAAAAAGTTTTTTTTGCAAATGTTAATTTCTTTAGAATAGAATTTTATAGAATAGATGGAACACATTTATTATCAATAGAATACATTAAATAGAGAATATTTCAGAACAAATATTCGAATACACCCCTCCCCCCCCCCGGGAAAAAGTTCTCATACATTTTTCAACTAATTATATTTATTTTTGACCCTTAGCAAAAGTCAAAAACAAGCAAACATACCATACTCATCAAAATGAAAAAAAAAAACATAACGAAATAAAATTAATTAGCAAAATACGACAAAATAGGTGTTGAAATTATGACAGGATGTGTGGAAAAAAAATGCTTTGAATAGTTTGGAGATAGAAATGTCACTAAAATACTCCTAATTGAATCAAAAGAGTAATTAATTTACGCTACTGAAACGGGTTAAATTCCGAAATTATCCAAGAGTAAGTTTTATCAAGCGCTCCTGAAACAGATAATCTGAACCCGGTAATTAAATGACAAATTACAGTGAAAAAAGAATTATAAATGAGTGCCAGTAGTATATCATTTACGGACATAATATTAATTTGCATATTCAACAATGAGTTAATTTAGGTTTATTGAGGAAAGGGATATACTTAGGATTATTATTCAGATACATAGCGCGAAATTATTTTTTAAATACGGTACAATTCCCGCCACGCGAGTTAACTGAAATTTAATTTGCTCTTAGCGGGAGAATTATTTGGTCGGTAAACCTAAATACCCAGATAGTTGAAATTACATCAATTTAGAAGTCACGCGTCAAATTATTAACTTGCAGTTTGTTTTCATAACGGATGTGTATTAAATAAATAAATTATACTTAAAAGGGATTTGAATCTTCGAGAGCAAAAACGCAACAAAACCTCATTTAAAATCTTTTACTTCCACTTAAATAAATGAACATTTCGCAAAAATGTGATATAAAATAAATTGATGCTTACGTATTATACCATCGACCAATTTTTTAAAAACAAAAGACGTCGCCAAATGCCGTGATATATAGCCAATAGTGAGAAAATCGTGGCTGAGGAATATAAAGTAATTATAATAAATATTCTGCTGCGTGTGTGTGTGGTGTTATAAATTATTATTAATAATAATATTCTGGAGTTCTAAAATTGTATTTTCCTGGATTTATTGGTAACATTAACTTTCAACAATAAACTTAACAATCTTTAACAAATTAAACCATTACATTAATTAGACTGAAACTAAAGATAATTCTAATATTCAAGATAAAAATCCTAGTAAACAACGGCAATCTAGTACGCCGAAGCCAAGAATTACGAGTCCGATTTAAAATGTAGGAGTAAACAACAGCATGTCTAGTTATGCTGAAGCCAAGTTCAAGATTCAACTGAGACAGAATCCGTTACATATGGCTTCTATAAGGGTAGACCACGTGGGGTCTGAGGGTGGTGCCAACCACTCTCCAACCACTCTGACCACCCGGTCCATAACTCACAACAGTAATTTAACATGGAAATATAAATTGAGTTCCATGAAAAGTCGCACAAAACCGAGACGAATACATCATTGTAAATAAAATGAAAATAATTTAATGTTTTTTGGGCGGCCCGGTACCATTTGATCCTTGGCTCAGCACCGGTTCGCGGTCCGGGGGTTGGAGACCACTGTTCCAGAATATTCGACAAAGAGTATGTTGATTCAATTCCATATCGCTACTGACAGAAACATAAAAGTCTTTGTTCAAAAAAACAATTAAGGTATCCAAACACGTTCAGATTATACTTTTTAACAAATTTCATACTAAAACATTATGAATGCTCTTTTATGACTCAATACCAATAAATATTACTGTTTAACTATCAATATTTAAAATAAATTACCTGAATTTTACAAAAATCACAATTATAAGTGAAAATTTAGCAATATTTTTGAAAAACTTCAAAGCAGTTAGAGAAAAAAGTAATAAACATATATTAGTAAAAGTATTATTAAAACAAATTAGATGCATTTATCTAGAAAATATACTAAAATTTTATTTTTTTATTAAAATTTGAAAATTTTAGAGCTGATTGGGTAAACATTATAAGAAATGTTATATTTTTTATGAGACTATTATTTAAATAACATGCCATGACTCAAAAAGTATTCATACAATAAGAGATACTTTAGTATATTCTCTAGAAAATAACGTAAATATCAGGTTAAAAAATTTTATAGAAATACATTCGTAATATTTTGAGTTATCAGACTCGTCATGATAGATTTTGAGCCATTTAAATGCCCACTTCTGGTAGATCAAAAACCCAATTCCGGTTTTTTGAACTTTATAAAATTGATTGTAACTTGGCCTCTAGGTAGTGTAGAAACCAAATAAAGTATGTTTCGTAAAGTCAAAAGATAGCTCTATTCAATAAAATAAAAAACAAAAATATCTGTCTTGACTGAATTTGGTCATTTTCAACGTGTTCGGATACATTAAGACATTTATCCTTATACCTTAACATAATGCATAGCATTTTCTGAAGAATAAAACTGTTACGACCCCTTTCAGCTTTTTTAAAAAAGATCCATAATCAAGAATTCACTTCTACTACATCATCACTCTCCTCATGTTTTTGTACATAACACTCCCAACCCAAGGTGTCGGGGAGACAAAAAAAAATAACGACGCCAAAACATTAGTTTTCACCTCAGAATCCCACCTCATCAATACAGATCACATTTCTGATGCCACACCATTCTAAATTAGATCTAGTGCCGGTAGTCATGGGCAACATAAAGACATTTCTTCATCCTCCGCGTTTATAATCATAATGCTTTCCACGTAATGGTACCTCTGCGAGTACCACAAAGATGGAATTTATTGTGAGCCTCTGACAGGGTTTTTTTTTCTTGCTTTTTGTCCGGTGGGAGGTTCGTGCTTCAGGTTTGTCTGGAGGAAGGTAATGTGCCTATTAAGCGGGGTGGTTAAGTTAAGTAATCGTGGCAGAATGAATTGGGGGTTGTGGAGGACAGAAGAGAAAGACAGTAATTAAGCAAAAGCCGCGAGAAGATAGATTATTGTATAAAGAACGCCTGTTTATCTTTTCTTTAAAAGCCTTTTATTAGGGCCATGCTTTTCCATTTCTTAGGATTTAAGTTTCTTGAGGTTGGGATTTTTCTCCTTTTAGATTAAAAGTTATTGGGTTAGAGCAGGGGTTTCGGCAACCTTTTAGCTATAGCTTGTCAAACAAATGTACCAAAATGATTCAGCGTGCCACAAGAGTAGGACATTTTTGAAACAATTCGATTCCCGAAAATCAATAATATAGATATTTACAGTTTTATTACAGTAAATATCAATAATATAGATATTTACAGTTTTATTATATATTTGCATCATTTTAAGGTATCCGACTACTTGCGACAACTTTTTAAAAAATGAAGATATGGGAATTTTTTGTTGTTTTTAGATTTGTTTAGTACATTTTATGAAAAATATGCTAAAATTAAGAAAAGAAAAAGAAATTATTATTACTAAAATGGAAAAAATGAGCAAAAATTGATAAAAAAAATAGCATAAACGTGGCCCATTCTGTACCAAAAGTTTATGAACAAATTTTCAATTTTTCAATTCTGATGTGTTGCTATGTTATTCTATTTTACAGTGACTTTCAATATAAGAGATATTTTAAGTTTTACAAAAACTAGAGCACTTTATCTTAGTTGTTATATGAAATTCCTTAAAAAACAGTGATTGTATTTACATAAGAGGCTGTAAATTTTGTAATAAAGCGGTGATTAATAAATCTGAAGGTTAAAACACTTTTACTATTATACAGAACGTACGCCAAAAATTTCAGTTAATTGTTTTCAAAACATTTTTAGCAATCATTATCTCCGTATTTGAGCATTTTCGAAAAAACACATTTCGAATAAAACGCGTTTTAAAGTAATGACACATCTGCTCTTACTAAAATACTTGTAGGTTTCGTTCTATTGATCGGAAAATAATAAACGTGATATTTTTATAAAACTAATAAGATGGCCTATAAAAGAAATCATAAAAAAAAATTGTCAATTTTTGGCAAAATTCACAATTTTAAGGTAGTCGGATACCTTAAAGATATTTCTTAACATAAAAATATATAGCATAAAATATAACTATTTCTTCAACAAAAATTTTTAAAAATTCAAATTGTACATACATTACATTTTTTAAACATATTTATTAAAATAAGAAATAGACAACATAAAATAGAAGTATTTCCCTTCATTATAGTTAAATAAAACGATAAATAAAAATTTTCATGGGAATCTAGTACTTACACCTCTCTACTTTCAATTCGGTAAATCAGGGGTATAATTTGCGACTTTGAATTGGATACGATTCTGAGCATTCAGTTGCTTAACAATGTCTTTGCGGATTCGCGAAATATTTTTCACATATCAGAAAAGATTTCTCTCTTAGATATATAGAACCAAAAGCGGAAAGTAGAATACATACAATTTTCTGTCTTCAAACAATTAAATCTCTCCAGCAATGACATTGTTGGTGGTTAGGGGACACCTCCAGGGTGTTTTCTCTCAAAATTAGTGTGGAACCGAGAAAAATCGTACTGTCACCTGCTTGGTGCTCAAAGCTAAGGCTAACGAACGGCGTAAAAATCTAGCCCTTAGCCGCGATGAATTTCGTGGATTTTGCTCCGATGTTACTGTCGATCAGGTGGCATAAACAACAAATGTTGTCGTCTTATAAAGAACGTGAATTTTTTTAGTTTAGAAAGCATTTAATCCTTTGTTTTCATTAATAAATACGCTACACAGCGCCTGATTTTCGCTACCGTATTAAGTTTTATTAATGTTAAGAAAATAAAGAAAACGTGCTTCGTCTAAAAGAACATTTTACGCATTTCTTAAATCTTTTAAACGATTTAATGAAACGGTATTAAATAAATTTAGAAATAAATTAGTTTTTAAAAATAGTTTTAAAATAATACGATAGTGAATATCACAAAAAAAAAATTCGATACATATTACTATTTCATTTGCAAAGCTTTTTTTTTTCGTTTAATAAAATTCATCTAGCAATATTTCTTTTTAGAAACGAATAGCAACTCCTAATTGATGTGCTGATATATTTAAAATACATTATTTGCAAAATTTAATTTAAAAAAATCCATTCATATTTTTAACCAGTTTGAAAGATCTTTGATTAATATTATAAAAACAAAACTCACACAACTCTTTTTATGAAAGATAATTAGAAATTTTCTAATCTTTTATCATCCTTTGTATTATTTATTTAATTTCATTTCAGTAATTTAATTTAGAAATGTAATATTTACATAAAATGAGAAAAAATAATAGATAAGTGATTAAATTCAGATAATAGCGTAATTTTTTTCGCGGATTTCCATTATTTAAGACGTGTAATTATACATTTTTTTAATTACTATAAATTTTAAACTTGGAATTATAAATAAAATCTGTAATTAAGAACTAAGCATTATTTCATTTTTTAAATATTAAATTGAAAACGATAAAACAAATTATGTCTTAACTAATTTGTGTTTTGATTAATGTTTAATAATTAAAGAAGACGTTTTCAGTATTTAAGAAAGAAAATATTCATCTTTATTTCATTTTGCAATTGGGATGTATAATTACATTTGAAATATGTATTTAAATCACTGTGAATTATATTAAATTTCAACAACGCTCTGTTTTTAATAATTCTACTGAATTTAATAGATGTTGATTTAATTTATCTTGATAAGGGATTTTGGAATGAATTAATCGTAGAAAAATAAATTTATATTAAGACACCTGTTAAAATTTCTCATTCTATTATTCAGATAGAAATTTTATGCTTAATTTTTTTAAATAAATATATGATAATTGGTAAATTAGACGAATAATTGCTTCAATACACATCAGAAATAAAAGTACGGAGAATCTGTATATATGAAAATGGATGTTCGTATATATGACCTGGCTTCCTCCAACTCCGTTCAACCGATCACTATGAAAATTAGCATGTACATGTATTTTTTTGTGGAGAAGGTTTTTGTTCTATCCTCTTTGTTGCAGCTCCCCACCAGGTGGCGTTACATCATATAAACATCTGCACCGTTCAATCAATCATCAAGTTTCCATAATAGTTGTCAAAAATGATGCCAACTTGGCTTTATCGCCAACATTTCGCTATGTTTCCATTGTATCGCCAATATAAAGTAAGGAACGGCGTTGCTTGCGAATATTACAATTTTAGCATAAAATAAATACAACAGAAAGTAATATTAACGGATTACACATCCAGATATAAAATTTTTACACTCTTTTGACTGTTCGTTACACAAAACTTGTAATAACTTTACTCTTGCTGAGAAGATATGAGCATAGGAAGGTGTTTTCAAAAATCGACCCACAAGAGAGTTACGGGGCGTTATAAATATAAAAAAAATCCTTTTGATCAGCGATTAGATCTACAGACTTAAAATTTAAGAAATATGGCTTTTCTGTTCAGCTGAGATATGCAAAAACTTTTTTTTTTTTTTTTTTGTCGTTTAATTTGGAATTCACGTAACATTAGCTCATTAAAAACTTCTTTATCCTTCAATCTATGTTGCTTAATTTTTCATTTCCCGCGTGCGAAGAATGGGTATACCAGCTAGTATAATTCTAAAAACGATTAAAGATTATTTTAGTCTATTTTTTTCAATTTTAGTAGATGTTATCCATCGCTCTCTTATTTTATTAGAAATTGTATAAAAAGCGACTCATTCATTACGATATCTTCCAAACTATTAGTCCTACATACATGAAATGGGTTAAACGTGTTTCTTTTGTTGATCAGAGATTCATTATGAACGTGTTCTGTGACAATCGACTCCCAAGAAGAGTTATGGGGGGGGGGGGTAACAAGGCGTTATAGTTAAACACATTCCCATTTTTGAACGATAAGACCTGCGTACTTGAAATTTGATAAGCATGTTTTTTTTTGTTGAGTAGAGACCCGGAATGAACAGGTTTTGCGAACTTTTAAGAGTGGTTGAGGGGACATAAAAAATAGACTTCAGTTTTTGACACTCAAGTCACCTTTTTACATCGAGGCGAGGGCAATGAGAATATTTTCCAATACATTTTGTAGCTTAACAGTAAGATTTATTTATCAATAGCTTATAACTTAACAGAAAATATAGTCATACAATATCATGAAAATTACCAAATACCAAATCAATACCAAAATTCGGTAACGGCTAATGCTAAATATTCTCTCAGTAATTTTTCCTCAAATAGGTTTTTCCTTTTTTTAAATTTATTTGAAAATATGCTGTATTTTTAATCCTAAAAAATGTCCTCCGAAGCGAAAAAACTGAGGGAAAAAAGTCATTCAATCTATTTCTGTACTTCACTCTATAATCCTATTTAAATAAAAATAATTTCCTAATGGAATTCCAAAGCAACCTTTAAAAAGGATTATTTTTAATAACCTACGAAGACTCTGGTATTTAAAAAAACGAAAAAATGGCTTTTTAAATGTAAAAATATTGTTACTTAAATAAAAAAAAAAGAAGTGTAGTTTTAAATACTGATCTTAACATGTAAATTTATTTATCTATTTTTTTAGATTTCTATATCAAAAATTCGATGAGAATGAGCTGCCAATCATTTAATATTGGGTGAGTACTTTTTTTTCCTACTATTTAATCATGCATGTTGTAACTAAATAAATTTTTATTGAGAAATCAATTGAGTCATGTTTCAAATATAGAATATTGTGGTGATTTAAGTTTGAATTTAAAAATTTAATTTCATTATTCAATTAATAGACTATTTCAAAGCGAATAATAATTGTTTGCTTAGTAAAATACAGTTTTAGAAATATTCCAATTTTCGACATACACACAATTAAGTTTTAGAATATCTGTTAAGTGATTGTAATTTTAATTAATCATCAAACACAAGAATTAGTCCCTTGTTTTTAAAAATTGAATTCAACACAATCATTATAAAATGGAGAATTTATTCTCTATATACATTTTATAATATTAAGTTATACTTATCAACGGCATAAATTAGCTCAAGTAAAGGAAATTCTTTTCAGTTACATTTTTTATCGGGGAATTATATAAAGTACTACCTTTGCTTTTACCAATCGGGATTTTTAAAAATTTTTAGTCAGTATTATATTTTTATTAGTCTTATAATGTCTTATAAATGCTTTCAGTAAAATTTTCAGTCTCAACGCCTAATGTGTAGTTTTTAGTCTAACGCCATTATGGGGTCCAAGGGTGTTAACTTTTTCTCGAGGGCTGAAAATATAAACAATTTTCAAATAGATACAATTCTTTGAAATTAAAATTAAATAATTCGAATATTTTACACATTATTTCCAATAGAGCCAGGCTTCAAATAAGTGTAAAATGCTTAAAATATAATCATAATTTAAAAAATTATAAACATATGAAAATATGAAACATTTCTATAAGAAATATTAATGAAGTTTTACGTTGCGTCTTATATTTTCTAAAATATTAGCTTACATTACTAGAAAAAGGTTGATCTATAAAAAAAATATATCGTTATCAGACTCTGTAGATGTTTTTATATAAATAGAATAGTAAATTATATTTTTTTAAAAAAATAATTGCTTTTTACATTTTTTTTTTAATTTCAATATTTTTCAAAAATATTGAAATAGAAAAGATATATAACACTAAAATTAGGTAGGGTTTATAAAAAAAGAGTTTAATACATTTTATATTTTTATAAAGTTTTATACATCAAAAAATATTACTTTAGAAAATAGTATGCGTAACGTAAAAATTACTTAATATTTATAACAGAAAAGTTTCTTATTTTCATATATTTATAATTTTTAAAAATACAATTACATTTTAAACATTTTGTAATTTTTTTAAAGCCTCATTTCTTTATATGCAATGTGTAAAAGAATTGAGTTATTTAATTTTAATTTCAAAAAATTATCTATTCTTTTTTTTAAAATTGTTCACATTTTCTGCCTTCCAGACAATATTAACACCCCTGAGACCCCTTAAGTAACTGTACATAAGTTTCGTAGCTTGGGTGGTTTGAATTAACGTGGCTCTAGATTTACACGAGGGCATCGCTGGAGTTAATGACCTACACGCCATTTTTCGTTATTTAACTCAATAAACTGTGTCCGCTTTTGACATTAGTTTACAGCTTTTATTAATTATCAAAACTTCAATATGAAATTTATAGTAATTTGTACTATATATCAGTACTTGCAGTTCACGAGGAAGCATTTTCTCCATTTCAAATTCTGCATTCAATTTTATCTGCCAGATAGTTCAAAATAGAGAGCTTTTGCTTGATAAGTAGGTTGTTTTTAAGTTTGATCAAGAACTATATTTTTGAAAAACTTTCTCCAACCATTTGTTAATTTTTTATTATAAAGATTTTTTTATCAAAACAAATTCTTAAAATCTAAAGAGGAGGTAAAAGTGAGCTAAATAAGCACATCGATTGTTCATTAATATCAAATTTCGAAGCAACATGAGAGCTATTGATAACAGGCCTCAAAATGTCGAACTTCGATCAAGTGACGAAAGCGACACCTGAGAAGATGCATCACTGTTTAAACATCTCGCCACCCCAACGCGAGGTCTTAGATCTCGACAGATTTACCATGTATCAACCCATCTAAACGACGGGTCTAAAATGGCAAAAAAAAGGTCTAAAGCAGAAAAATATCACTAGGGCACTCGTATTTATCAAATATAGCAATCTGAAAGAGAATTAGTAAAATTCACTAAGATACAATGCAAAGTTTTAAATCACGTACTTTCCGTAAAATCCGGTGTATAACGCGCACTTTTAACACAAAAAATAAGATCAAAATTTACGAGTGCGTGTTATACGCCTGGTATAAAAACAATAGCTTTAAAAATGACAAAAGAGGCAAGAACAAACAAAAAATTTACTTCTACATATATCGAAATACTGTTTCTTTAAAAGAAATTACATGCCTAATGAACTAAAAGAGTTGTAGTTTTAGAAGTATACTGTTTTTTTTTCTAAAGTCTGGGAAAATACCTCGAATAAATGACTTCAAAACATAAGAGTATTATATACTAACATTTCATGTGTTTTTTTTGCAAAAAGGGGTGTGCATTTTACGGCGAATACACCTAAAATTTAAACAAATAAATTTTTAAAGTATAAGTGCGCGTTATACGACGGATTTTACGATAGTTAACCAAGGTAAGCCCTGAGAAAAGAAATTTCACCAAAAAAACTTTGAAAGTTTTTTATTCTAAAACCTACTTCTATTTCTATTAAGGTACATTGGTGAAAAATGATAGGTGATATGTCCAAATATCAGGGGGTAAAAAACCCGAATTTCTTTTGACAATACTGCTTATTAATTATACCAACTATTATTTATAAAAAAAATACTTTATCGTTACAAAGTTGTAGTATGTTTTAGAGAGAGAGAGTTGTTGTTTCTCTAAACTTCATTTAACTGCCATTTTTTATTTTAATTTTAAAAATAAAGATAAGATTTTATTTTCCTTGCAAAAATGAGGTAATATTTGTACAAAATGTTCAAAAAAAATTACTTAACTTCAAATATTTCACACATACTCCAACAAATAAAGAAAAACCGACACAAAACATAAAAGAAGCAATTTAAAAAATTTCTGGACACTACCATAATTTAATTTTATATACATTTTTTTTAAGTTTTCCTCTCCGATTTGTAACCGTCTTGTCCCACGCAAGAGATTTCTCATTAACATCACAAAAAATAAAAGATTTTCTTTAAAAAGAAAATAAAAAAAGAAAGAAGAAAAAGAGAGACTGTCGCATTTTCTTTTTCCGATGTTTCGAGAGTTCTGATTTTTCCGCATCGTTAAAAGCAAAGTTTTCTTTATTTACCTTACTCATATTCACTGTAAAGTTTTTTTCTCCTCCTTTCTCCGCTGATGTCATATCTTTCTGTTAACTTTCCTCACAGAAGTAACTTAAAAACGTTCGAAATTGGGAATGGGTACACGTTTATTCAAGCGGATTTTTATCAGAAATGTAAGTTTTTGAGAACTATGAAGGAAAGAGAAAAAAGAAATTGAATTACGTCCCGGGAACTTTTAAAATTTTCTCAAGAAAAAAAGTAAGATTACATATTTTTTGTTTTAAAAATAAGACAAATATATGAAAGCGTTATGTAGTGATGACAAGTAAATATGTCAAAAATGTAGAATTAGATCTGCATTCAAGAACACATTCTTGATAAGAAGTTGTGAGCAAGCATTTGTACTAGACTGTTAAACACAAGACTTTTAAGAGTATCGGCGCAAGTATGTGTAGGCTCAAAAGCTATGCAAATGTTTGTACTCTACATGTTTAACAAACAGGTCTGTCCATTCAACAATTTAAAAGGACATAGAACAATTTACACAATTTTTTTTAATTCAATGATTTTCATAGTTTATTTATTTTTTTTTTTTTTTGGTTGCCTCCTATGTGTATGTATGATGTAAAACAGATTTTGTGCTCAAAATTTCATAAAAAGCTAACCATTTAATGTTTTAAAGAGAAAACTTGAAACTTGGGAAGTAATTTTAAAATGCTACTCCTCCTACAAAAATTAACGTACGTATATGGAATTTGATTTACAAGTACGCCAAATTATGTACAGTAACAATTGGTATGGTTTTTGCGACAACGTGATTGGTATTCGTGCAATACTTCTTTTTATGAGTGCTTATTGAAATTCCTTAAAAATTTGTAAATTATAAATTCAATTATTTATGTAAAAATAAGTATTGCTGTTATTGAAAAATGTATTCCAACTTTTATTCCATGTACTATTAACAACAAATGAAAAAAGATTCCAAGTATTAGCAACAATAGAAAAAAATCTTTAGCATTTTAAATGAAGACAAACTCGTTATTTTATCTTTCCGAGTAAAGTCAGCTTAAAGTTTTGATTTGCCATTGGGATGTGAATAAAAACAAACGTAAACGTTTAAAAAAATTTTTGACTTTTTTTGTTTTAATTAATTTTTTTTCATATTAATAAATTTACACAAAAGCTCAACATATAACATGGTACCCATTTTTTTTTTCATTGGCTGCAATATTTCTATTTCTAAATTGAGACTGGTTTTTCTTCAGTATTTGTTGTAGAATTTTTTTTAGTTAATGGCATTTTAATTTTGAGACATTCTGGAAAACAAATTTGAATAAACGACACAAATCAAATCGTGAACATTCATTCTTGAAATCCGGTATTGTATTCATAAATACATTTATTCAATTAACAGTGTGTTGGTGGCGTTCCCTAGCGATATACCAGCGACCTTTCTGTTCAGCATTTATCACCCAATAGCTGTTTTTCTTTTCCTTCTTTTATTTTACATACCGATTCCTTATTTATATTTGTAACATATTTGTATGATACTCTCGGTTGCTAGCAAATTATGAAATGCTTGGCGCAGATTAGCAAACATGGACTTATGCCAATAAAACCAATATATCATTGTGTACGTTTGATCTAAGACAGATCTAATCTGCAAATAAGGTATATGAATAGTATAAACCTAATTGTGTGCGTGTGTGGGTTACTTTAATGTTATTCAATACTGATAAACAAGCAATTTTCATTAGAATGCTACTCTTGCAAGCAGCTTATTCACGCCACTTGGCGCAATTATTTGTAATTATTTAGCTCCTAAAACAAATAGCAAGGGCCATTTTTGAATACAAAAACTCCTACACAAGGGATTTGGAAATGAGAAATGGTTTGGAGTATAATTTGTTTTACTTGGGTACCTCCAAAGAAAACTATTTATCATAAGTTACTTTCTAATAAATGGTTTTAAATGATTTATAATGACTTTTTTTTGGGGGGGGGGGAGAACTGAAATACCAAACGTAGTTTGATTTTAAGTATTTTTTAAACTATATCAAAGTTTTATTTTGATTTCAAATAGAACTCAAAGTCTATGCTATTCTTTTATTGAAAACAATAATAAAATCCCGGTGGAACACAAAGTATCACACGGGACTCACAGAGAAGTAAGTATTAATCACACATAACTACACATTAGGATTACAAACATTTACAAGGAATTCACAGAAATGTTCAAAAGAACTTCTAGTGGAAAGAAGTTGGTGAAGATTAGAAGGCCAATTTATGTTAAGTCTTTTGAAAGCCAATCTTTGGATGTTGCGTTACCTATCTAACTTGGAATATTGAAGGAGCACATGTTCTCTGCATTTTTCTCGCCACCAATATCACAATCACAGGAAGATGACGGAAATAAATTAACTTTGTTTAAGTATCTTTTAAAGTTGCCATGGCCAGTTAGAAATTGAGGTATTTTATAATTAGTATAAAAATGATGGCAGGCCAGTCTCTTATTAATGGTTGGAAAAATTTTTTTTTTGTTAAGTTCCCTTTATTTGAAATGAGATATTCTTGGTTCCAAGACTTCACCATGCTCTATTATAGCTCTTCTTTATTTTAAAATTAAAAATGAATTTATTTAGAGCCCTTTAAATTGTGTGTTGGTGTATTGTATCTCAGAAAGTTCTGCAATTTCATTTTTTATTTAAGTCGCAGTTTAAAGCTGCATAGGAGCTATTAAGGATGGACCCTGTAATTTTGAGCCTGGGTTAAACGACGAAGACGCAAACTGTGTGTTAGCTGGCACCCTTCCTCTACAAATATCCACACAACACTAAATTGAGGATTTTGAACCTTCAAGAAATTTAATGTGCCTCAGCTCCTCTACGCAGCAGGTCTTCATGGCACATCATTCGATAATGCTAATCACGAGTTTGCGACAAAAGATCTCTCAGATATCGCAGCCATAGAAAGATTTGCTAAGTTTAAGTCGAATACATCACTATGTTTGCTTTAAAAGTAACAAACATTTCAGTACCTTTTAAAACTCATCAAAAGAAAAAGAAACACACACATTCTCCTTCATTTATCATATATCCGTAGTGATCGGATGGTCATGCTCTCGAATTTGTAACGAATCCTGTAAAGTCACTGGGATCGTGTCCAGGTGTCACTAAAGACCCGCCGTTTAGATGGGTTGATGCTGATTAAATCTATCGAGACTCAAAATACTCCCGTTGCCGTGAAGAGGAAATTGGTAAAGTTGGGTACCAAAGGTCAAGTGCCGTCCGGGTCACTTGATCGAGGTTCAAAATTACGAGTTTCATCACTAATAGCGCAGGTGGCGCTTCAAAAGGGCAACTTTAATAAGCAATTAATGATTTGATTTATCGACCAGCATACAGAAGAGTGTATATTAAGAGGACAATAGTTTGTACAATATAGAATATACATTATGTAATTTTTACAAAATGAATTGAATGAAAATAGGGTTGAAAACCCCTGCTAATCTGTCGAGTCTCAAAATCCTCGCGTTGGCGCGATGTGGAAGTTTGAAAAGTGAGTTGCCAAGTCATATGTCGGCCGGTTCATTTGGCTAAGGTTTAGGATTACGTCTGTCACTAGTAGCTCTAACTGTTACGGTCCCAATACCTAACCCTAACAAGGTCACTAATAACTCTGTCACTAATCGCTGCAAAAGTGCGACGTTAATACACGATCAATCAATCAATTTATCGACCTATACCACTACCGACCACAAAAAATAAATAAAGAAAAATAATAAAGAAATATAACTACAATCATAAATAATTGTACGTAGAATAGAAGAAACAATTTGTATTTTTTAAATAAGGTATTAACTCCTTAACTGCCACCGACGTATATATACGTCTCACGCAACCGGTACATTAAGTGCCACTGACGTATATATACGTCTTTTCTGAAATAAAATTTTCTTTGTGCAAAAAGTAAAATTATTTCGAAGAGTTTGAGATGCAATAAAATGACGTTGACAGTGCTTACAAAGGATTTACTTATTTCAGAGAAAAATCTGCTTATTTGTGACTTTTCTCCCCCCCCCCCCAAAAAAACACTATATACATGCACCTACGTAAAAAACGAGGGTACTGAGGAGCGAATAGCGCAACTTTTAATCGGCAGTACAGGTTTAAATAAAAACAGTGTTGAAAAACCAGGTGTGCAGTGAAGCTGATACTCGTTAAATCTATCGAAACTCAAAATTGTCATTTTGCTTTGATGTAGAGGCTTGGAGAAAGGGGTGCCAGCTCCAAAGTGTCATTCGTATTTCTTATACCACTTCAGAATTATGAGAATACTCGCCAATATCCCTCCAGTTTCATCTCAGTACACGCTAATTAAGCAATCAACCATAAGCAGTGTGGAAAAGCATAAATCCGAATAAGACTAGCTTGACTCATTACATGTTAATTGAAATCTAACTTGGTCGTAAATCAAGAAGGAACCTTTTGCTAAAATCCTGTGAAAAAGAATGTTTCCTTTTTCAATGAAATTGCACATTTACCAGACAGATATATCACAGCAGATTGTACTTTATGGGTGTTTTGTCCTCCATTCTTTCGCGAGCATAACATTTTACTAATCAATTACCTCACATTTAATAGGGAGTTTAAATGAAAATAACTGAGGGCTGTATAACTCAGGAACCACCGCGTCGTCAAGGTGTTTTATGTTCGGCGAAATTCGACACACAACTTCCCGTCCATTTCCATCCCACAGAAGACGAATCACTCGCAATAAAGACAACAATCCTCTTCACGACAGTGGCAAAATATTACCGAAAAAGAAAAATCACATGGTAATCCACCATTCTCTCCTTTTAACATCATCAATTACCTCATACTTCATACAAGAGTCAACTTTTTTCCCTTCTCTCTTTAATTCCGACGATCCCCCTCCCCCTTCGTTCTAAAAATCCAAACACACCAGGAAAAAAACCCACCCCACTGCTAAAAAATCGAATTATCATCATCATCATGGAAACGCGAAAAGTCTACCGGGGTAATTGAACGTCTGTTCAACTAAGTGTGATCGGTAAGTAACGCGATAAATTGCCACCGAACAAAGAAAATGTCACTTATCAATTACGCTCGTGAAGTGAAGTGAAATGCTATTGGGTGGGGAAAGGCTGCTGTATGAATACAAAGCTGCTTGGTGTAGGGGAGTTATCAATCTTCGAAAGGGTCGTTCATCTTCATCGGAAAGAAGTCACGCCTAAACCATCGATCTAAGGGGTGGGGTGGGGGGGACTTAGGTTTGGGTGTTCTATAGATGGCTGGAATCATTAAAAAGCAGGACAGGATTAACTGTTTAACCTTTTGATTAGTCTATTTGCTCAAGCATTCGAAATCGTTTGGAAAAATGAGGAATGTGATGGAGTTTGAAAGGTGTGAAAATGCAGGATTTAGAACATTTTTTTTTTTAGTTCTGACCTGAACAATTCGTTGTTTAGTTGGCAGTTTTTTGTTAAACATCCAGTGCATATACTCTTTTTGTAGATTTAAAAGATTAATTGGGGGCTTAATTTTTAATTTTTAGCGACAGGACGGCTTTTTTATCGGCTTGCTCGGAGTATATCAGTTTAAGAACGCGACGTAAGACTATCTATCAATATTAGGGCTATTTTTTATACGGCGAAAAACGGTCTATCAAAAGAGGCCATTTGTCTTCTTTTCCTTTTATACTGCTTCGTTCAATTTACACCGGAATGGGATTGCATTTACTATACTTTACATTAATCATACATCCATAATAAATTAAGATGTTCTTCCTAGAGATCAGCTACATGTTAACTAATCTTTTGATCAAAATGAGACAGACATCGCGTTAAAAATCCATTCCTTAAGTATGATTTGCCGCATTAATTTAGACTTAATTTTAATGTATACTTCATTTTTTTTAAATACTACCGTCATCAACTCCTCCTTTCTCACTTCTGCTTACTTTTTTATGCAATAATAAAATTTCTATAGCATAAATCCATATTACTATAACTACTCTAATAAATTAATATTTAGTATATTTTAATAATTTATTAATTTTTCAATAACCAATTAGTGATTAATCGTTTAAAACAATAATCTATTACAGTGGCCACCAGCCGGAGGTTCGTAGAACAATTGGGATATTATTTATATTTTTATGAAGATTCCGCTTAAAAGTTGGGGGTAACAAAATGTGTAATAAAATATGGATTGTACTTTTTTTTAGTTACTACTTTTAGCAAAATCCATCTTTTAGCGATTCTTTAGATACTTCTGCAGGTGTTTATAGCCACATTTGAAAGTGAGAATTGGCAACAGTGGCTTAACGTACACCTCCGCAATCCCCCCATCGCGGAGGGCCCATAGCATATCTGCCACCAGCTGCCTACTCTTTGTAAAATCCAACTTAGGGGCCCAAAACTTGACTTTGCAGAGGGCCCAAATATTCTCCGTTGTGCCACTGGTTAGAAACCAAGGTCAATTGGCTGAGTAGCATTTTAGTTTGTTGATATGGCTTGGCGTAGACGGTTCGCTCTTGATTTCCATGTAGTTCCTTCTCAAAAATGTGTAAATAAATGTGACAATATAGTTATAGGGGCTCACCAAATATAAAATTATACATTTAGAGGTCCATGAAGTTCTAAGATTGACCACCACTGATCTAATATACTTTTACGAATTTTGGGTCATTAAAGTTTAATTTTATCTTTAAATAATTTAAATCTGCATGCTCAACAGATCAATATTATTTTTGTTGCATTTATACTTGATAAAAAATTTTACATTTGCAAGAAACACCATCCATTACATCAAAAAAACGTTTCCGTAGGAACTCGGCAAATTATTGAAAATACACCCAAATTGGCATCATTTTTGTCGCCAAGCCGATCCTCCCCATTCTTCTTTATGTACGGATCTTTTTTTTTTTTTTTAATTCTATGCCCGTCTAAATTCTATGCCCGACTAATGGCATTGGCATCTCTGCAATTAGTCGACGAGCACTCCAATAAAATGATGACGAAGCATAAAAAGAATTAAAATTTGCCTCCTAGAGTTGTCTACAGATAACTTTAAAACAATAGGGAAGTGTCTGAGGTGGTCACCATCCGTTTCACCGTGGTAACACAGAGGGCACCAAGCATAATCTTTTACTCCAATGCGATATAAATGTCTTTGCAAATAGTCATGTCCAGTAAGGAAACGAAAGCACGCAACTCCAACAGATCGAAGCAGGGAACTAGGGACTCGACCACTTTTGTTAAGCAAGATATTCCACTTTTTACCTGCTGCTGCTTCACCCTACAGGAAAGCTCTATTAATTTGCAGTTTACTGTAAACTGTAAATGATTCTTTTGATTTTTCGCAGAGGCAAGGGAGAGTCAGGCAGGGACATGAGAGAGATCCAGCTTTATCAAGCCTATCAGCTTTCTCATTTCCTGAAATGTTACAGTGGCTGGAAATCCCCTGGAGGGAAATGCTTTCTCTAGACCTTCCCAAGTTCAGCTAATTTCCTTCTACAAGAATTAACTAGTGCGTTTTCATTATGTACGGATCTAGGTTCATTTCTATTAAAAAATTTCATGATTTCTCAAATTTCATGAAAAAATCTATGAGGTCATGATCTATGACATAAGTGGGCAGTTCAAGAAAGCAGTGAAAGGTAGCCGCGCTGACTAAAAAAAGCGGTCGTTTCCTGAAACTGAGTTAGTTCTACTTCAGTTATTGAAGTGTTCACTTCGGTGTACCTGCTTCGACCGAGAAGTTGCTTGCAAATAGTCTTTATCGTTACGTACCTGTATTTTTAGACACAAATAGTTGTGTTTGAGAACTGTAGAAGTGTGAGAACCTTCTGGAAACTTAGTACGAATTATACTGTTGTTAAACCTGTATTTTAAGGACTATTTTTGTTAATAGTTTTCATCGCTTTTGAACAACTGTTTTGTTCTTTGGCACCAACATAGCATAAGATCCACGAAACCCAATCTACGCGACAGTACTTTTCAATAATACGCATTAAACATTTTAATATATTGCACAATAATGCCTTTTTTAGGAAGAGTTATTCTTGAAATTTCACGGGGGATAAATCCCCAAAACTAGTCTACACTTTTTCTCTATAAATAGCCTCTCTCAATTCAGGTGGCTTTCAGTTGTATGTAAAGGAAGTTAAATTTTAATTTAGCTGTAAAATTCCAAATATTGGCACATTCTTATAAAATCTGGTATTTACGTATTATCGCATCAATGCCAACGTTCAAGATCACACGCCAAGTTGGCAACTCTGATTTCGCAGGTGTCGTACACGCTGAATTGGCAACCATATGCTACGTTTCATGTAATATTAGCAATACGGTTGCGATAATATGCAAGTACAAAAAAATTTTGTGTACTATTTAACTCTTGGATGCTTGATCTATAAAGCTATTTCATATTATTTAAGTCTTTTTCAATTCCTACTCTCTATTAGCTCACTCTCTCTCTATATTTATCGTGTTCAAATTTTCAATTGTAAATAAAATGAATTTTAAAACACTCAATTGAGCTGAAATTTTATATACACACTTATTTTGGATGACAACACAGTAATTTAATTATAATTAATAAAAATTAATTGATTAAAACTAACTATTCAAAGAATTACAAATACAGTCACGCTAGCATCATGTTTGGCGACTTAGCGACCATTTTGGCGTGTTAAAACTAGAAAAGGTATTTTTCTAACCTTTTAAAGCGCACATAATTGCTGAAAATTTCTATACACTATTTTTTGGGGTAACAATACGATAATTTAACTATAATTAATTAAAATTATTGATTGAAATTAATTATTTATAGAATTACAGATACAGCCACGTTGGTTTCATTCTTAGCGACTTGGGTCAAAACTTCAGAAGATTTTTCCCTCACGTTTCAAAGATAAACAGTTGAACTGAAATTTTATATACACGATTGTTTTGGATGACAATGCGATACTTTAATGATAATTAATAAAAATTAATTGCCACTTAATGTTGCGATTCTGTCATATGTATGTATATATTTGTATTAATTGTAACTATTTAATAAAAAGTAACTAAAATATATTTTTTTTTTTGTTTATATAAGTAGGAATTGACTTAAAATTTTTTTTTTATATTACTTGTTTTGTAAATCTTTAAGTTCCGATCATAAGTTATACCCAAAAAATAAATTTTTATTTAATACATATTAAATATCTAAACTCATTTGCTCATAACTTATGTCACAGAAACATACATCAATCTTCATCCACTATTACTTGGCGAACAAAATCATTGAAAAACTGCTCAATAACGCCCTATCACTGCACATTCTGCAAATCCATATTGCGTGTGAGATATCCATCTTGAATAATGCATCTGAAAAGAACTGACCGTTCAAAAAGAAAAACTCAGAACTTATATCGGATGATAAATATCCAGAGACGACAGCATATTTTTCCGGTCTTTCAATGCCCGATTTAATGGTCAAAAAAAAAGTAAAGCCAGTACTTTTGCATTTTTCACTGTCACATTCAATGCGCATTTTTCCCAGGATCATGATTCAATCGTATTTGAAAACTTCCAGAGATTATATCCCTTTTTATTTTTATTTTAAAGAAATTTGTTGTGAGATGGAATGATTTGACACCAAGCCAATAATGTAAAGATTTTGTAGCGTGAAAGAAATTTTTTGTGTTTGGGCAGCTTATGGTTAAGGTTATTGCAGTTCCAAAGTAATGTATTATAATGATTATTTCAATAGAAAATTTAACCCCTTTAACTGCCACCGGCGTATATATACGTCCCCTACGGCCAACACATTCAGTGGCCAGGACGTATACATGCGTCTTTCCGAAATACAATTCCTGTTATGAGTAAAACTAATCCGAAGGTTTCGGAAAACAATAAAATGACTTTGCCAAGATTTGTGAAGGATGTACTTATTTCAGAGAAAAATTTGTTTATTTGTGCCTTTTGTCCCCCCCCCCCCGATACACTGCATAAATGTGCCTATGTGAAAAACCGTGGCACTGGGGAGCTAATCGCTTAATTTTTAACCACTGTTAAGGGGTTAACTAAATAATTTGTACCATATTGTGAATATATTTCAATATTCACAATATGGTACAAATATTACCTAATAATACATATAATGGTACAATTCACTACATAGAACCGAGTCCAACAACTTAAATGAAAATTTAGAACTCTAAAATTCTAGCTTTTCTTCCCAGAAATTTTTAACTCTCGGAGATTTTTTCGCTACAATATCGATAACTGAATCAAAATATGACGCCAGTGAGGGTAATTGATTAATCAGATGTCGTCTTAATCAGTCTATTACCATTCGAAACTACAATATCTACTTGGATACATTTTTTGTAAACGGAAACAATATCAGTCTTAAAATAATACCTATTTATATGTTTGGCGAATCGGTTCGGTAGCTTATTAGTACCCAGCAGACTTCATAAACCCAAGGTTGCGGGTTCGATCCCGGGTGGAGTTGATAGATTTTCTGGATTCGAAAACCGTAGGTACGCATGTCATTTGATTATGTGGCATGGAAAAGATCCCCTGAGTATCAATTTGACTCTGATCCCAACGGCAAAATTATAAAGATGGCAATATTTAGCATCCGACGAGAACTCGAATTAAATAAATTGTTCAGGTGTCCAAATTTGGTAGTGACAGCTGTAACTAGATGGAGCCATCAGAAAATGTCTGTCACATCTGGGGACTTGCCGTGTCTGCAAAGGCTTAGTTGCTTATATACAATCCACGAGAAAAAATATATTTGGCGATGTAGGCGACAAATTTGGTCGCCAAGAATATGCTATATTTTTCTTTCTACATATAGGAGAAGAGTGACTCACTCACTGATCACGAGATCATCGAAACTATTAGATCGACTGAGTTTAAATTTATCAGGTATGAGTTAGAATGAGTAGATTTTTTAATGAGTAGAGATCTCCTAAGAGAACGGATTTTTCGAAAATCGACTCCCATGGGGATTTCCGGAAGGGTTTTGACGAAAATTTGCATTTTCGATCTATTACCCACCACTGACTTGAAATTTTGTAGGCATGTTTCTTTTGTTGAGTAGGGATATGTTAAGAACGGATTTTATTGAAATTAACTTCCAAGTGGGGTTGTGGGGGCGTTATAAACAAAAATTCCTGTATTTGAGCTACTACATTTACAGACTTTAAATTTGGCAAACATGTTTGAACAGTTATGCAGAGATCTGCTAGGAACGGGTTTTGTAAAAATCTGCTTCTAAGAGAGGTTGTGGGGGTGTTATAGATATAAAAAAACAGTTTGGAGACAATTAGACGCATACAGACTTGGAATTTACCAAGCACGTTTCTTTAATCGAGTAGATATTCGTTAAGAATGGTGTTTGAGAAAATCCACAACGAGGAAGCTACAGGGCTGTTTTTAAATCAAGAGACGAAAGCCGAAAGAATATTTTTCAATATAATCGAAGGCGTAATTCTAAGGCGTAATTTCAGTAATTCTAAGACGTGAATATTAAAAACCGGAAAAAAAAGAATGTATAATCTTACAATGTCAGGAAATACGAAGCAAGTCGGCGTGATAGTGGCTTGTAAGGTTAAAAAAACAAAAACAAAAAAATTAGCAATGATTTCTAAAAACTTAGTCGGCTCGTAAAAAAAGGTAATCAAAATTAGGAAATTGGTAAAACACATCATATCAGTTAAAATTAATCAATTTCCGAAAAATCTACAATAGAACCAAAGATTTGATTTATAATATTAATGTATCTCAATTAGGAGAATCATACATTTTAATAGTTGTAAGTGTGTGTGTGTGATTCGTTTCAATGTAAAATATCACTTCATATTCATCAAAATTACAGCTTACATTTCATTTTAATCCTTTCTGTTTCATACACACAGTATAACAAAATAATAATTCCACAAACAAATCCTTTTACACTGCGTCATTCTTGGCAACATGAATTACACAGATATAATAGTAACGGGGGGGGGGGAGAGAAAAGTGTCCCCATAATCTCTGTGGATTAAAAATAGAAAAAAATCCATAAAGCATCCAGTACATTAATGGCAATCTATCAAACATTCCAAGGCTTAATTCTGTCTCCACTTTCTCGCCAAATGGTCAATTTCCGTTCTAGCCCTAAGCTTCATAATCTTAGTTAATCAATCCTACGGAAATAGAACGCTTGGCAAAATCAATAGGACTTGGCGAGAAGTGGTTTCGCTAAATATTATGCGCGCCGGAAAGCTGTTATAAAATATGCTATAAAGCCTAATAATGGGGCATTGGAGTTTTACTTCAAGTAAGACAATTTTTTTTAACTAATTTTTAAGCGAATGTTGTTTCCTTTTATAAAAAAAAAAGTGTCCGATTTCCATGAAAAAGTTAGGATTAAAAACTTTAGTCTTATAATCCTTTATTTTTATCAAAAAAATTGAATTTAAATAATAGATGTTTACTTAAATGAATTATATTTCCTATACGCAGTAACCCTAGATCTTTTCTTCAAGTTAAATATGATTAATTAAACAATTCTAATTAGACTTTATCGAAAAGTGTGTACTTATATGTTATTGCAACTACGTTGGTGGAAATCGCCAAAATTAAGAAATTATGCCAAATTCTGGTAACCCGAACTTTATTGCATCATTGCAACCATGTACGTGATTTCTAATTATGTTTTGGAAAATACCCGTAACACCATTTTCGTTGTCACGTTTTGTTTCTGTATTTCAATTAATTTTTTCAATCTTAATTTAAATTCCTCAAAATGAAGCTATGATATTTAGCTATATAGCAGCAGAGGGGGGAAAAAACCAGACAAAAAGCTCCAACATTTTATTTCCGGAGCGCAAATGTTCGAATTCGCAAGCTAGAAAGTTATATATCAGGAAGTAAGCGCTTCGGTTGTGCAATGTTAAAATCTAATTAACGCATCGGGAATAAAAACAGCCTCCTTTTCACATAGTTGTACGATTTATAAACGTTTTTTTTTTATGTATATAACTGTTCTTTATATTATGTGATGTTATTCATACCCAAAAAAGAATCCCTGAACCTTAAATACCCAAATGCCATAACTATTTTTAAAAAGTGAATCAAAAAGTTATTAAAAATTTAAAATAAAGCTGTACAAGTCCGTATGCATGTAATAAGTAACATTTTTACTTAATAAACCATTATTATTCTCTTCAAACAAAAAAAAAGCCAAATTTCGCCAACATGGGTGCATTGATACAGTAGCACTAAAAGAAGTAACGCAATATTAATAAATGGCAGTCGATAAAACAATATTGGTAACCTTTAATAATGAGTTTCTGATGCCATTCTATTCCCATATGTTAAAAAGCTAAAATAAAGGGGAATAAAGTATAACGAACGTCATCAATTAAATAATTTTGGTTCTCACAGAACTTTATTGTGAATGAATTTTAAAAAAATTCTTCTCAATTTAAACATTCAAGCTATGACACAACAAAAATGTAATCAATCATATCATTATTTCTTTTTTTATCACCCCCAGATTATTCATTAAGTAGATGGAAAAAAATTGTTAAAACTTTTTGAAAGGTGACAGAATAATACGGAGGCCTTGCGTACGCCACCGCAACCTCAGCATCGTGTGGGGGGGATTCAGTGGGGCCCAAAGGTTATGGTCTTGCAATCCTTTGTAAGATTCAGCTAGGGATCCAAAACTTGACTTTGAAGAGGGGCCCTAATATTCTCCGTTATGCCACTGGAATAACACCTGTAATAATTATTATTTTATGTTAACCGGAAAATAGGTTGCGAAAACAAGGCAAAAAAATGATGTCACTATTTATTTCAAGATTTGTATTAAACTGTATAAATACTCATTTCAAGTTGAGCCACAAGTTTAAGATTAGATCCCACTAAATACTTAGAGTTTAGAATAAGAGAAACCACACTATATATTAAATGTGTGCGACTACAAACTTACCACGTGATGTGGTGGGATATGGATTATTTAATTGAGGATTGACGTTGCACACTTAAGCCACACCAAAGTTATTAATAACGGGCCTCGTAATTTTGACACTTGAGTTTACTCCTACTTTCACTTTGGTATGTCTGATTTTTTTTTCTTTTCCCACCTTGAAACTTACTTAAATTTCCTTTTAAGTTGTGACTGGTCAAATTCTGCTAATCCTTTTGGCGAAAAAGCGATACTTTAGCTCTTGTTTGAGTTTAAAACGTCCATCCGTGAAGAAAATTTTATGCTTATCTAAGTGCTGTTTAAGGCCTAGCAAAGGTAGCGTCAGAGTCAGTCGTTAGGCTGCCATTATAGTGAGATTTACAAAGTGACTACCGAAAACTCTGGACCGGAATACCAAGTTGACCAGAGAAAGTCCTGGGGAGTGCGATTTCATCAGATCACTCAGTTAAATGCTTGATTATTTGTTTTTGGAATTTAAAGTAGCTAATTAATTTGACTACTACCTCGGTTTATAATCTTCCTTGATATTAAATTGATTAAGAAAAAATAAATTTAGTTATTTTCATAATAATATCTGTTCATTCGGAGTCCCAAATTTACCCTGCGACTTTAAGGTCGCGACAAAGTTATATTCGAAACTTAACGAGTTAGTGTTTTTACAAAATCTATGAAAGATGGCTCAGATATTTTTGTTTCAAACATTTAACAATGTAAAATTGTAGGCTTAAATGTTTTTTTTATAAAATGTTTAAGCCAAGGGGTAATTTTTTTTCCTGCAGAGTTCTAAAAATGTAAAAAAGATTGAAAGAGAGATAGTATTATTATGAAAAATAATGCGAATTGATAAATAAGTTAAAAAGAAGTGGATTTTTCTCATGTTTTAATACATCCGAGTTGAGAATTTTAATAAAAAAAATACCGATTATTATTTCAACTGATCATAATTCTGAAAATAATGTGAATTTTTCCAAACTCCTAGTTAAGGCTCTGTATAAAAGTGATACAAGTTCTAGGTTATATAGGTTAATATAGGTTATAGGTTAACCTGTATTATAGGTTCATATTTTTATTACAGAAACATTTTTTCATAAAAAAAGAGAATATTTTGAAAATATGTCATTTTTTTTCTTCATTTTTTTGCTAAAATATTTTTTTTAATATTTTTTTTCTTTTAATAATATTCTTAAAGCAATTTTATGCTTATATTTTAACTCACCTGATACTAAATGTGAAAAATAAATTGTTCATTTATGCGCTTTTTCAAAATAACGATTTCGAACGCGTCACCGTAAGTCAAAGTTGAAGTCAACAAAAACTTACAGGAAAATTCCCAGGAAATGTATATAAATTATTCACCGAGAAAATAAGTACTAAAATCATAAAATAAATAAAGGCAAATTTAATTAAAATGATTAAGAAACGAAATTCTACTTTGTGTTGGTTGAGACAAAATATTCCTCCAAAACTTTTGCAATGAATTAGAAATATTTAGGTCAAAGCCAAATCCATAAAAAATTCACTTTAAAATGAATAGCTCGTGAATTCTACAAACTACATTCACCAAGAAAATATACACTGTAACCGTAACCTAAATATCCATAAACAAAAACGCAACGTGTACGATGAATGAAAGACACATTACAAACGAGTATAAAATATTTAAAGTACGATATATGCTTTCGAAAATTGAAAGTGAAACAAGAAATACTCTGACAGTTCTCTCCATTATGTGTTTAAAAACTAAAACTCGCAACATCAACTGCGGGGATGTTATTTTTAAATTTAAACGCCGACCCCCAAACACGAGGATGTTGAATAAATAATCAAGCTTTTGGAGAACACACAATAAAATTACGTTGATATTTATTTCCCCCTTCTTCTGTGTTCTTTTACATCAAAGAGTTCAAGGACAAGTATTTGGGCTGGCTCCAGCTTTGAGAGATAAAAGGTAAAAAAAAGAAAAGAAAGAAATTATCTTTTTTTATGACTAGAAACTCGTCTTTATTACTGTGAGTTGGTAGACTGTCTAGAGCACACACACATACTGACTTGTTAGTGTTTACATTTTCTTGTGAAATGCAACCAGCGGAACGGTTCTTTAATTATGTTACTTTTCATGAGCCAGCCCCCTCTTACCCCCTCCCCTCAGAGGAAAAGTTGTTGATTTTTTTTTATTAGTTAGTATGTTTTTGTGTTGAACGGGAACACATTTTTTTTTTCTCTTCTCACTGCGTCATAAGTTTTTTTTCTTCTTTTTCTTACCCCTCTTGAGGTTCATCATTTCAATTAAGAGACTGAATAGGAAAAAAAAAATGTACACATTGTTTAATTTTTGGTCGGTAAACACAAAAACATGTATTTTGGGTCTGTTTTTCCTAAGAAAGTTAATTTTTTTATATGCGTATATATAGAACAAAAAAATATTTCTTTTAAATATGAGTTGTTTTTTTTTCTTTAAAAAAAAAAGGTATTTTTTTGTTGAGATAAAAAACTAAAAGTAAATTGTTTTTCGTTAAATTTCATGCTTGAGTTAGCATTTAATACAGTTGAAACTTGTTTTTTTCTTATTCAAAGAAATTCCATTTGATAAGAATAATAAAAAGTTAATAAACAGGTTTTTTCATGATGTATTCGGGGTGCCGGAATTTGTTTTTATTGAAAGTGTATATTGGAAAAAAATTAAGAAGTTCTTTATAAAAATTTCTCTTTTATAATTAAAAAGAAGCTGAGAAAAGAATCCTTTGAAAGAATAGTCTGAACCACTTCAAATGTGCCGGTATATTTTTAAACACATCAAGAAACGAAAAAGTACAAAATAAGGAAATGGAAAAACTATTTAAAAGAATTAACAGAAAATATTAAAAATTTGTATTTGTCTATACTTTAAAATTAATTCTGCAGAAGTTATTTTTAAAAAATTGAAAACTGACTAAGTAGCTAAAAATGTGTCTAACATAGCCACAATTAAATGCACGAAAATTGCAATAATTTTTAAAAAGGAAATTATGAATAACAAAACACAAATTCTTAAGAATTTCTCGAAAAAATATTTGTTTTTTTTATAAATTTATTCAAAATAATTATCTGAACACAAATGAGGAGAAAAAATGAAAACTGAATTTTTAAGCAAAATTTCCTATACTCCCCCCCCCCTTTTATTTATTGAAAATACACCGTAAAATGTGTGAATATATGTATTCTAAATATTACTAGTAGGAAAAAATCTTGCAAGCATCTCTAAAATTTTCATTTTAAGACAAATGTACTATTTTGGACTATATAAAACAGTTTTAAAAAATTCAAATACCGCTGTTAAGCCCGTGATTTTATAACTTGTTACAAAAAAAAAGTAATAATGCAGGACTTTTACTACAAAAAAAAAATGAACTGAAAGAGCAAGAAATCATATTTAATACAAAGAAGGAAATAAGAAAGCAATAAATACAGTTGCATAATTATGTAAATTTATGCATGAAAATACATAGTTTAAAGAAAATCTTAATAACCGAGCTTTTCATGATTAAGACATCAAAATATTTATTCCTCAAATTCATTCTAAAAATTCAAAAATCAAAATTTTCGTACGACAAGGTAAGGAGGTATACTGGACAAAATATTGTTTTTTTTGGCGAAGTGAAAAGATAAGTGCTACACATTTACAGAGAATGAGTTTCAAACTACATTTTGAAAAAATAGATGCTATTTGTATATTTTTCCTTAAAAGTTTATAAAAACATTTTTATACAAAGCTGCTTCTTATTTTGAACTATAATTAAAATTGTTCCCCCAATTCAAAAATGTTGCGGTCACCTAGTGGTCATTACCCGCCATGTTGAGGGGTGGATGCAGTGGCGTATCAGAATATTGGGACCCCCTCCCCCCTGCAAACTCAGGTTTTGAGCCCCAAGTCCAAATACGTACTAAGTGTCAGTCAAGCTTTGGGCCCCCTGCAATGCGGGGGTGTACATTACGCCACTGGGTTGATGCACGTTAAATCTGCCATGGCTCGAACGTTTTCCAGTTGACTTTCAGTGAAAGTTTAGAGAGGGAGGTACCAGCTCAGGTGTTGTCCTCCTCACTTGATTATGGCTCAAAATTACGCGGTCCGTTGTCAATAGCCATCGTGTTGCTTATAGTACGATCTTAATATAACTCGCACTCACTCTTTGATTGAGATCAATTCACGATATCTAAACAGTGAAGTTTCGAATATATTCCTTCCTCTTTAGGGTAATTTATTTATAACAATCTTTTTGATAGAACAAACTATATTTTAAAGTATAAAAGATTAGCGGGTATTTAAAGTATTTATTTTTTTTATTAATATAATAAAGTAATTTTATCGATGTTAATCGTATACTTCTTAAAAACAATAGAATAGACAGTCTCTTGGTTTTAATATATTGTTCTGTAGAAATCATGTTTCCATAAGAAAACATGTTACAAAAAGAGTATTTATTTCTCTAGTTAGTTATTTTAACTAACATCGTACTAAAATCTTTACGAAAGCTGTTTCATACTTTTCTATATACTTCTAAATCACAATTGATAGGACAATATTGTAGCTCATATCGCATGTTCCAAACTTCACGCACCGTCATGTAAAAACTTGGAAGATCAGTCCATTTATTTATAATTAAAGTTCTTTTTCAGAAAATACAATTGAAATGTTAGTTATAATATCAATATATTGCTATAACATTTGTGTTTTTTAAGTTCACGAATTTCCATTCATTCTCTAGATTTTTTTTCCGATATCAAACCACATTTATAACTTGACAATTTATTTTACTTCCTTAAACTTTTCATAGTAAATTTGGTGTTTAAATATATTATAATTAACACTTGAAATTTTATCCCTAGTAACTAAGTTTTCATCAATTTTATTGGTAACAATCTGTTTGCCGAAGAGGTTGGTAGCTGGTATGAAACTTGATTTTTCAATTCCTACTATTAGTTCACTCTCTCTCTCTATCTCTATTTATTTATATATATATTTATTTGTTCAAATTTTCAATCGTTAATAAAATGCATTTTACTATACTCAATTGAGCTGAAATTTTATATACACGATTATTTTGGATGACGATGCAGTAATTTAACTATAATTAATAAAAATTAATTGATTAAAGCTAGGTATTCAAAGAATTACAAGTACAGCCACGTTGGGATCATTTTTGGCGACGTGTCAAAACTTTAAAAGTTTTTTTTCTCACATTTTAAAGCACTCATTTGAGCTGAAATTTTCTATGCACTATTGTTTTGGGTAACAATACGATAATTAAATTATAAATAATTAAAATTAATTGATTGAAATTGATAATTTAAAGAATTACGGATACATCCACGTTGACTTCATTTTTAGCGACTGGGGTCAAAAAAAAAAACTTTAAAAGATTTTTTTCCCCCTTAACCTTTCAAAGCATTCAGTTGAATTGAAATTTTATATGCACGATTGTATAGATGACAATACGATACTTTAATCGTAATTAATAGAAATTAATTGCCTCTTGATGTTGTGATTCGCTCATATGTATGTACATATTTATATTAATTGTAACTATTTAATAAAAAGTAAAAAAAATTTTAAAAAATTTTGTTCATCTAAGTAAGAATTGATTTAAATAAATTTGTTTTATATTACTTGTTACAAAATAATTGTTCCGTGAAACATTAAGATTTGTGTGAGTTAAATTCATGCTGGCAACAAATTTCCTACGATGTGCGATGCGATTGTTAAGAGAATGGATTGCAGGCTCAGGTGTCTCTTAATGCACTTCAAAGTAGCTTCAACTAAAAAGATCTGTCACCAAGATATCGCTGCGTCACTTAATGTTGTTACATTAATTTAAACACAAACCAAAACGAATCGAAGTAATAACACTTATGTCAAACAATTCATCTCCATACATCTCGAATAATTTGCCATGAATAAAAATCCTCAGAGCAAATCGTTCTCCCAAACAATTTTTCACTTCTCGAGACCTCTTTCACACTGAGGCAATTTCTGGAACAAATCTAATAAACTTAGTTAGGAACCCAACCAAAGAAACCAACTTACCACTTCGAATAATTCCTTCCGTATTTAGTCTTCTAATTCTACACAACATTTTTTTTTTGTTGTTGTTGTTGCTGATGTTGCTTCGAGCAAGATTTTATTTAGAAAGAAACATTTCATTTCTCTCTCTGCAATTTCACCTCTTCCAGAAACAAGATAAATTACCAGAAAATGGGAAAAGCGTGAACATGCAAATCGTCGCGACTTGAGGAGAAGGAGAAGAATTACTCAGCCCCAGGTGGTGAGTAAAAGTTAGGGTCGTTCTTTCTTCGAAACCGGCGACTCGAGGAGAAGAAAGACCATCCCCAAAACGCGCTTAATTAGTTTAATTAATCAGGTTGCCTCTTGGAGAACGGGGTGCTCTGATGGATTGGATTTTGGAGCATCTCGACTGCTGGAAAGAAACCTTTTAATTGACGGCGAAAAAATTTGCAGGGTACAGTTTTCTGAGATGGAAAGATTAAATGTATTGGGAAAAAAAAGGTATATACGTACCCGAGCAATGCAGTCTTTTGTAATTGTCATTGGGATGCATCTAAAAATATACAGGCATTTGGGGATATGAGAATTCATGCTGTTTTTCCTTTCAAACCGAATAGTTGTTTATAATTCGTATCTTTCAAATAAATCTTACATATATAACATCGATAATTTAATTTATACCTTCCCCCAGAAAATTTCCTCTTAAGGTATCCGACTACTAGCGACAGCTTCTTTCTAAAAAATGGATATATGGGGATTATTTTGTTTTTAGATTTGTTCAGTACATTTTAAGAAAAATATGCTAAAATTAAGAAGATAAAAACAAATTATTAGTACTAAAACGGGAGAAAATGGGTAAAAATTGACAAATAACATAAACGTGGCCCATTCTGTACCAAAAGTTTATAAACAAGTTTTCAATTTTTCAATTCCGATGTGTTGCTATGTTGTTTATTTTTAAATGACCTTCAGAATAAGAGATATTTTAATTTTCACAAAAATTAGAGCACTTTAACTTAGTTATTATATGAAGCTGCTTAAAAAACAGTGATTATATTCAAATAAAGGACTGTAAATTTTGTAATAAAACAGTGATTGATAAATCTGAAGTTTAAAACACTTCTACTATTATACAGAATCTACACAAAAAATTTCAGTTAATTATTTTCAAAACTTTTTGAATAATCATTGTCCCCGTTTGTGAATTTTCAAAAAGATACATTTCAGGTAAAACGCGTATAAAAGTATGACCTCTTGCTTAAAGTAATGACATCTGCTTTTACTAAAACACTTGCAGTTTTTTCTCTAGTGAACGGAAAATAATAAACTTGGTATTTTTATAAAGCGAATAAAATGGCTTATCAGAAAAAATCATAAAAAAATTGTCAATTTTTTGGCAAAATTCTCAATTTTAGGGTAGTCGGATACCTTAAATTATTATCTTTTGGAAATTATTTATAGGGAGTGTCTTGAAAACCAACATCAAGCGGGCATGGGGTGAAAGGGAGAGAGGTCATATCAGTCTGGGACAAATAAAAAAAATTCCATTTCATTTGGTAGCATAATGACGCATTATTGAAAATGTGGAAAATTAACACCTCCATCACATTATTAACCGCAAATTTTTCAGAGATTTTTTTACTAACGTGATCTTACATTGCCGTGCTATTAATTACAGTCACAAGATGGTCAAATCCTTTGTTGGTTTAGTTCAAATTAATGTAGTTTGAGTTTGGGGGTTGAGAAAATGTCACCTAACGTTGACTCTTTAAAAAAAATAAAAATATTACTATGTTAGTTTTTACTATGAGAGTCAGCTATGTGTTCTTCCCCTATTTGTGACTGTGATCAATAACACGTTCTATGTAAGACCACATTAGTGAAAAAAAATCACTGTAAAATTGTGAAATGTGTTATGACAGTACCTTATGATGTGATGTGGAGGATGCCAATTTTCACATTTTCAAAAGTATGCTAATTATCGCTTAACCAAGTGATATGGATCTTTCTGATATGAGCCTCCCTTGTTGATGGTGATCTTCGAAACACCCTGTATTTGTATGCGACACCCTTTGGAAATATAAAATAAGCTATATAATAAAACAGGTTTTGTAGTTTTTGATGAAGCGTCATAATTGAATTTAGTTTGCTTTTCAACGTAAAAAAAATTGCATATTTTTTTTAAAAAAAATAGAAGACATCCCTCAAAGCTCAAAATAATAAATTGCTCACTTATTATTCTGTTAATTTCTTGTTTCTATATTTAAAAAAAAAGGTATTCATTCATTCATTGGTGTAAAGCAGCTTCCAATTTAAATTTAAACTAATTCTGTGGATTCGAGATAATAAATCAATGATCTCGCCAATCAAATCGAAAATAATTACTTCATTTACTCTATACTAGCTCCACTGCACCTTTGATTTTATCTAATCCACTTGGATTCATTTTAACCAATGGCGCATACACTTTTTTTACGGGGCAAGAGGTATATTCTTAAGATCTCGTAGACGAATGCACCGAGACGTAATCCCTATGCTATAAATTAAAAATATGTTAGTCTTTTTACACCCCAAAACCTTACCCTTAACTCTTGTATACGCTCAGACTAATTTTAAAATATTATTATTTTTCGCAAATAAATATTTAAACTGCTTACATGATTTCGACATTTAACCTCCGTATTCACCGCTAACCCGTTCGGCAGTCAAGGGAAGAAAACCAAGATTTCGCCCAGGTTCATTTGACCCCCGTCAGAGACTCATTCTCTAACCTCGGTTCAGGTTAAAAAAAAGTTCAAAGCTGATTTAGATATAATCGCGCTTGCCCAGTAAAAACAGTCACATGGTCTATTTTGACCAATGAGATTTAAAATTCACAATTGAATAACCGGAGTTAAAAAAGATAGAGGTAAAATTAAGTTTTAACCGACGGTTTGCTTTCATTTAACCTCGGTTACTCAACTCCAGCTTGCACAACCCGGTTCAATTAGCGGTGAGTTAGGTGTTAAATTACCTAAAACAAAAGTGGAGGATTCCGAAGTTGGGTCTGCAATTTTCAATTATCCATACCACACTTCATAACTTTAAAAGTTTAATTTGCCTTAGAGCAGTCCTCATTAATTTGTATAAAGATATTTCGCGGAATCAGGCTCAAATACTTGATAATCTGATCAATAAACAGGAAATCTGACTCCATTTCATAACAGCATACTTGTATTTTTAAAATTAGACTATGGAAGCAACTGAAACAACGTTCCAAGGCGGAAAAAAATCGTATTGCTTTTATATTCCCAGTATACACACAAAAATTTATTTCGTCATAAATACATTTTATTATAATATTTGATGGACACGAGATTCAAAGAGAAAAGTCTTTGGGAACATGTAAATTCACGCCCCGATGGCGGACAAATTAGCATGCGTTTCTTACAGAACCATTAGTAACCATTATCCAGAGTCTGAGTGACTGGTTGTCTAGGAAACCGATGGATGGATGCTTCAGTTGCCTCCAGGGTCTTTACATTTATGTGTTGTTCTCGGAATTTAGATTAGAATGAATTACTTGTGACTGCAAAATGTAAGCTTTTTTGTTTCTTGAGCTTATAAATTACATTTACACTTGACAGCTAATATTTATGAAGCAGTTACAAAATGTGTTACAATTTGTGTACTTTAAGTTAATGTTAACTTTAGGTGTGGTTACAATAACAATTTTCATCTTGCCTATTCGTTGAACAATGAAGCATTATTTAAAGATTACTTTCTTCTAGTTATTCTACCATCCATAATGTTGGAAATATTGTACAATGATGATAAAGTTCTAATAATATGCACAATCAACTATGGATATATCTGGTGTAACAGCATAATTAAAATTTCATGTTCAAATCAGCCATTACTCTAAATTTAAAAGCTTTTACCACCAGAAAAACGACGAGAGAAATCTTTTGAAGTATTAATGGAGAAAAATGTTCTCAGTAATGGATTTTAATAGCTTTTACATTTTACAAGTTTTAACAAATTTATTGCTTTTGTATATAAGTTTTTACCCCCTTCTGATATTAAAAGTTAAGTTTCCCATTTGCTGTTGTTTACATTTTTAAGATCATCCCGATATGTATATATTTACCTCTAAAATATCTTATAATAGTGCAAATGTATCATAGATTATTTTAGCTATGTCCACGAGAATATAATATGCAACAGTGCTAAAATGTGTTTGTTAAGACACATAATGATGTAACATATAACAGCATAATTATTTTTTATTCTTTGTTCTTATTGGTTAGGTAATTTTTATACTGTTACCTTATAGGCCAGCGTTTCTCAAACTCTGAGGCGCGACAGCCTAGGGGGGCGTGATAACTTTACGAAAGGGTGCGAGCATATTAAAAGGTCAAAAACAAAAATATGAAATTTTTTTCATTTATTGAAAGAAAGCAAAACAAAATACATTGACATAATAAAAAATAAAATACATTTTTCACAATGGTATAATACGCATATAAATGTATCAATACTTCACAGTGTATTTTATAATTAATTTATCAGTACTAAGTTAGGAATATGTTTAATAATTACCAGTGACCCCATGCGTATGTCATGTACTAAATTATACCAAAAAATTCACATTTATTTGAATAATTTGTACGGTTTATAATTAATCCCTTTTCTTCGAATTGAAAGTTACGCGATTCGCTCCTCAATGCCACCGTTTTCCACGGAGGTGTGCGCATATGATGTATTGGGAAGGAAGAAAAATAAATAAGCAGCCACCTGAAATAACTAAATTCTTCTCAAATACTGTCAATTCTTTTATTGCATTCAAAAAGCCTTCGGAATAACTTTATGGATAGCAGTACACAGAAAAGATCGTACTTCGGAAAGACGTATATATATATCAGGGGAACTTAACGCTTTGGCCGAGCGAGATATTTATATATGCCGGTGGCACTTAAGATGTTAAAGTCGTATTGTAGCTTTAGAGTCAGAGTAGAGTAATATTGAATTCAATACACTGTTATTGTATAGAGGGGGTGAGATGAAAGTTGTTTGAATATTGAGTCGCAAATATTGAAAGTTTGAGAAGCACTGGCTTAGGCCAATGATGGGCAAATAGCCTCCCGTGGGTCACATGCCGCCTGTAAAGAATTCTTCTGCGACTCATCAAGAAGGTCAGAAAACCAAATACAGAAAACGCTTTCTATATTTAGATTAACATATTTGTGAGCAGTCCTTATTGCATGAAGATCAACGAGATTAAATATAGATTAAGCTAGCTGCCATTATAACTCCAGGCCGTGATGAGAATTTTAACGAGCAATCTCACCCCTGATTTCAAATAATTTTAGAAAAATGCGATAGAGTACATTTGTTTCTTTAAATTGATTAAAAATAAATGTGCTTGAAGCTATAGATATGAAATTAGTACATTAAATAAATTTAATAAAACTAATATTTTTTCATTTAATTTATATTAATTTGTTTTTATGGTTCGATTTATACCTTTTCTGAGATACAAAACTAAGGAATGTAATTCTTTTAAAAAGGTACATCCCACCGATATCCCTCGAACCCCAATGCCCCCCAATGGAGCCGAAATAGTTGCCTGTCCAGCTTTAAACAAAAAGGAATTTTAAAAAACTGTTGTGTACCATGCGTAACAGGTACAATTTTAATCGCTTGATGATGTTTTATTTGAAAAATATTCATTTCAACTAATAGTAAAATCAATAACAATAAAATAATGGAATTTAGTATCAGTAGGAAAACTCTCCTCCATTGTTGTACATTCCTTAAGAATAAATCGCATATTCTCCGATATATAGGCACTTATTTTTTTAAATAAAATAAACACATTACAAACATGTTCCTACCCATCCATTTAAAGCCTGAACTAAACGCGAAGCACATTTCGAAACAGAAAAATGCCTCAATTTTCGTGAAATTTTGCAATATTTTAATTCATACATTTGTTCATAAAATAGTGTCTTTAAAATTTCAAAATATTGCATAAACCATTATTTTTACCTTTGAACATGTAAAGGGATACCTCATTTAACACTACAGTATTGGAGAAAATATGGGAAACGTATTTTGTACCATTAAAAATGGGGCAACTTGGAAAAAAATGAGGGGCATAATGAAATAGGCTGCTCTTCATAGGATAGTGTGAGCCCAGAATATATTAATTAAAATTCTAGAATACTTTATTATAAGAAAAAAATCCTCCAAATCTGGGTCATGTTCCATGACATTACGCGGAAGACTGCCTTAACATTAAATTCAAAAAAGCAACTGTTGTTATTCGAAACTATCTAAATATCTGACAAACTATCCGTTCTTATGACGAATTCGAGTTTGAAGTTGATATTTTCACAAGGTAGCATGACTCATCAATCGGTAGGTACCCCGATCCAATCAGCCGACGTCAAACGATGCCTCAGGTGCCAGAAGAAGGCTCCAAGTTTTCTCTCCCCGGGGGAGCAGCGAAAGTAGAACAAACGATGCGTAGAATGAAACAAAACAAAGCGCGACTGGCCCCGCACCAAAATTCAAATGTCAAGACCCCTGGATTATAAATTCCTGACGACTCTGCCTTCGCGAAAGAGAGACTTCCCTGCGAAACAATGGCTTCCCTAATTCCAGAAATTTCTTGCTTCTATTGTGAGGAGGCGAAACACAGAGGAAAGAATCTACTCTTTGAGGAGGGTTTAAAAATAGGCACAAGTCTCATAGAAAAGTCGGTTTTTCTTTTGTTTTCTGCCTTCTTTTTCCCGCTTTTTAATCGTTTAGATGTCGATCCGTAACAGAGTTTATTTTGGGGAAGAAAATGCCACTTTTTTCATTATTTGTTGTTCTTCGAACTACTAGAGAGAGAGAGCCGGTGGCCTCTTGTTTTTGTTTGTCCTCTTCGACAAAGGGTATTGTTCTTTTCGCAAAAAGGCTAGATTGCCTCCGTGGTTCTTCTTTATTGGCCTTTTAACGGGATTTCGCAGTGTATAAAAGCCGACATACCGTTCGACTTTGAAGCTTTCTGTCTTGAGAAAAAAGAAATCGTATTCTTTTTGTCTGGCAGTTTCTTACTTTTAAATGAATCTCAATGGGTTGTCTTTTTCTTTGTTTGGGTTTGCTTCTCTTTGTGAAATGAAAAGTGTTTTGGAACGTTTTGTG
This sequence comes from Trichonephila clavata, assembly GCA_019973975.1. Classification (NCBI taxonomy): domain Eukaryota; kingdom Metazoa; phylum Arthropoda; class Arachnida; order Araneae; family Nephilidae; genus Trichonephila; species Trichonephila clavata. The sequence continues at coordinate 86,036 of BMAO01017356.1, forward strand.
TGTTTATGCATGAATGTTTTACGAGCTTTGCTGAAAGTTGACAAACTTCTTATGGATGTCCATTTGTTCTTACTTACAGAATTTTTGTTTGTATCATATTTTTTCGGAATTTTTTATTTTTAACGTGAATATTATTTTAGTTAAATATCTTAATTATTTAACGACATTAGTCATAATGACTGTTTTTGATGAAATATTTTTGTTTTTATATTTAATAGATATTTAATGATTATATTCGAATTGAAATTAATATAAAGCTTACTTTATAATTTATTTATTATTTTACTATGCAAACATTGTTATTAATACATGTAAACATTATTATTTATCTGTTTGCATAAATTATATCAGCATTTTACACTTAAAAATGAACGTTTTCTGCTAACTTATGTTAAAATTGATATTTTAATTATTTTTTTTTTCCTTCGAAAAAACTTTTTAAATATTCAGAATTTTGATTGGCTGACTCACTTTTTTAATAAAAGCCACAATAATTCAAAAATCTATTTTTTAATGCATAATAAAAAATATCCCACGTGTTTTTTTTAAAAATTAAGTAGATAATTTAACGCTAAAGCTATAGAGCATTTTATAAAATTTCAAAACCATCTTTTAGAAAATTCCTCTTTATTTATAAGAATGGGATGAGAAGAAATTTTTATATGAAGTTTGCTTTAGAAAAAGATTGCAAACATGAAAGATGCAACTTAAATACGTATGAAAATAGGCAGTTCAATCGAAATGTGTGAACTCTTACTATACAGATGGCATTATATTATACTTAAATTTTTGCTTTCTGCTATTCTTACTCTACAATTTTGCAAATTTTATTACTGATGATTTGCCAATAAATAAAAATTATAAAGCCAACACGATTTTAAAAAGGTTTTTAGAATTTTTTTTTAACTTTATATATATGAAAGAAGATGAACCCAAAAAATTTTCAGCTTTATAGTCAAAATAACTGTTAATTAGAAACGAAGAATTTGGAATATGTAACTACCAAACGGCAAACAAGTGCACTACTGGTTTGAAAAACATCAGTGGTGATTTTTCATTACAATGAACACCGTAGAAAACCCAAAGTATCTGAGAAAAATGTTCTGAAAGCATTGGTGGGAACGAATTTATCCGTGAATATTTTACTGGAAGTACATAGCTGAAATACATATAAAAAATTAAAAATTATACACACATCACTTGTTAATCGACAAGGCTCAATACTTTTCCACGACAACATTCGGTGGCCTACGACCCACAAAACAATTGCGAAATTAAGTCAATCAAAACATTTAATTTAGCAGCAACCCAGCCTATTTCCCGGTCTTTCACCAACCTTCTTTCTTTTTAAACATTTAGAACAGTTTTTACGGGCTGAACAGAATGAAAATGAAGACAGTTTGAAAAATTTCATATCAAAAAATTATATTGATTCTAAAGATCAGAATTTCTTTAAGACAGACTTTTACGCATTAAAATCTCTTTGGGAAAGGTGTATTGAAGGAAATGCAGCATATTTAAATGAAATAAACATGCAGTTTTATATACTCACTAGAAAATCCACATTTATACGCACCAACTTAATTCATTTTTTGTTACGTTTATTCTACGGCTATCATTGCGAATTTCCATTTGCAATCATTTTAATCTTTTCCTACTTAAGTTAAGAAATTTACAATAAATTTTTAACAATGCATTGCTTAAAACATTTAAATCTCTCTTTTTATTTAAAAGAAAAATCTAAAATAATTTCTTTACGATGAAAAGTGCTTTTAATAAGAGCGCATTTAATTAAATCTAAAATATCAATGTATTTTTTATAAAATTTACACATTTAAAAATAAACGTTACTATAATTAATATCTACACAGATTATAAACAACACTTTTTTTTCTTCTATTTTTGTTAAAAAAAAGTCCCCTTTTAAACACCAGATAAGAAATATTCTATAAAATCTCTCGGGAAAATATTTTTTACCAACTACTTCATAAAATACATTTTAAGGGCCTCTTATTTTTATTTACTTATTTTTTGGAAAAATGTATTTTAAAGTATCAGGTAATCCCATAATGCACTTTCCGATTTTGGTAATAGTTTGGGAAAAAAGGATAACAAGATGTAGCTAGGGATTTTTAACTGAGGGTTGTTAGTGTTAACTTGATCGATGTAGGGGACTTTTTTAGTTTATTCTGACAACATATAACATACCATACAAAGCACTATGTTGCTTAAAATTTTCTTGAGGACTTAAAGTCTAAAATCATTAAATCTCTTTGAATCAGAAAAACATTTTGTATCTTCAAACCATCTAGTAAAGTAGTACCGCCATATTGATGTGGATAAAATATTTCTATTCTGATTTTTAAAAAATGATTTTTTGAGGGAAATATTTACAGAATAAAAGCATTGCTTTTGATCAAATGATTATTTCCACTAAACAGCAAATATATTTAATTTTTAACATGAAAGAACTTATTGTATAAAATGTTAATATTACGTGACTCCAAGGTATTTTTTTAAATATGTATGCTAATATAGGCTGAAATGTAAAGAATCATTTAATTTAAGTTTGTTTTAAAAAATGAAAAAAAAATGCATCATTTCTAAAATTTTAAAAGAAAAGCATTAATTCTACAAAACTACAGTAATTCTACCAATAGTAAAGTATATTTGGGTGAAAAAATTACTGATAATATTCTGTACTAAAAGAAAAAAAATCTAGTTTAATCCGTGCTTTATTTACGTAAATAAGTTCTGCCATTCTTCTTTCCTTAAAAATTTAATTTATTTTTTTCGGGTTAATTTCAATTTTTATAGCATGAAAATGCAATATATTATGACAATTTTACTAATATATAAACAATAATAAAGAGTATCAATTCATCTAATAATTAGTTGATTAAAAACTAGTCAGTTTCGTCTTCAATTCACTTCAAATTAAATTTGTAAGAAAATGAACTTTATTATTCAAATTACCGTTTATTTGTCATAAAAATAAGCTACATAAACACGAATAAGAGAATTATTTTATAAACCCAAAAGATTATGATAATTTCGAAATTTATTTGTAATATTTATAATAAAATGATTTCTAAGTTTTAAACAATGCAAAAAAAAATCGCTGTTTGAGATCACATGCCACATTTTTTCGTTGAAACAGGCAAATAAATTTGAAATAAAGAAAAATGAGCACAACAAACATTCAGCATTTAATTATCCCCTAAAACATAAGAGCCTTTTAATTCCTTATAGCGTTTTTAAGTAAAAAATAAAGAACTCTAATGATAAATATTCTTACAAGCAAACGATTATTTTCCATAGTAAAAAAAAAATTCTTTTAATTTACGAGGAGAATGGATAAGTTTAAAAAATTTTTACTTTACGCGTACAAAACATGGAATATTCTTTCAAAAATATTTTAATAAAATCTATTTACATTTCAGGGAACAAAATTATCATTGTTGATGCAAAACACAATCCAAATCTTTCACAAATTTTAAGTAATGTGTTGTTATAAAACTTTTAGTTTGGAAATAATCCTAATTATTCATGTACTACACAAGAATGTTCTACAAGCTTATCTTAATGGTTACTACGATTTTCTATAGGTAGTTATTTGTACTTAATGCAAAATAGCTTATAAATTAGAGGTTTAGAGAATGTACATGCATAATTACTAGGTATAGATTGGGCAAAAAGACTGAATTTCAAGCGAATGTAAATTAGGATGTAAATCTAAATTTTTAACTACATTAAGTGGAATCTGTAAATTTTTGAAAACAAAGTAAATGGAAAGGTTATATGAAAAGAACAAGAAATGATGGATTGATTAAAAGATTAAATATTCTATAAATCAGAAGAAGCTTAAATTCTGAAATACAGAGACAATGAGCATGTATACAAAAAAAAAACATAATATACTTTAGAATCAAATCTTTTTCGACAAAAATTTTGAAAAGTGGATTCAAATATTTTAATAAAACGTAGAACAATATATTTCCTTTGAGAAATAATCAAATTCATTTTCCTTGTTGATTACAAATAGCAACCCACTACGAGGTTTTCCCCTTGTTATATTACTATGTTGGCGACTTCAGCATATAATTTTCGCCAAGTTCATTTTCTTATATAAAAATGTTCGTCAGAAAAATCGTTTGGTCCTAAAGTATGCCAAAAAGGAAGCCAATTGGTGATGAAACAGTTATGGAGATAAACATGGCGGTTTGACAACTGTCATTAATTTCTTAATAATTTAATTTTTTAAAATTTTTCTTGTTTTCTTGAATGCGTGTAATGCATCCAATGGACTGACAAAAAATTGATTTTTTTATACGTTTTACTTTTTTTTTTTTTGTATTAGGTATTGTAAGAAAAAAATATCTATCTCTCGTTAATATAGCATTTTAGAATACTAAGTACGTTATTGGTGAAAGCAAAAATTTGAAAACAGGCTAAGTTCCATTTTTTTTATTGGGTAGCAAATCGATAGAAACTTCATGATTAAATAAGAGGAGAAAATAATTCTTTGTTTTTCCACAATTCAATAAGTATTATAGAGTGCTGCATGTAATTCAGCATGAGAATAAATAGCTTACACAAATCAACATGGCGGCTAAATTTGGAAACTAGAATTTGTAAGGCATACTGCATTGTACTGCATTTTAAAAACTTTAAAAAAAATGCCGTGTTTTTCGAAGTAAAAAACATTTGATTACATAGTTTGGGTATTTGAAATTAAAACTACCTTGATTTTATAACAGAAAAAATTTATTTCATAGTCTTTATTGACATTGGTCTTTATTATTTATAGGTCTTTATTGGTCAGATACCTTAAATAACAATTCTAATTAGGAAAATCTCACTATATAAAAACATACTTTTAGGTTATTTTCGTACTTACAATTTACTAAACCAAATATCCACTCAAGTATTATTTAAAAAAAGAAAAACTTAATCTTTACTTCAGAGTAAGTGCATCATGGCATTCAACTTTTTTTTCTTTTTACTTTGGTTTTATAGTTAGAGGTTACTTTTAGTTAACTAAAGACAGTTTCGTTTTCACTCTTGAGTGACTAGATATTTGGCATTCTTTAGTCTCGCCATCCAAGTTAATGTAGAAACATTGCTTTTACATTCCTGCTTTCAACAAAAACAATACAAAGGGTAAACACAGTTCACTCAACTACATTTGAAGCCAAGAAAAAAAATTTTTTTATTACCAACGTACTTTCGAATCCTTTTTTCTCAGATTTCAACTGTACAATAAATGTCTATCATACTTAAAAGTTAAGGAAAGTGTAGGTTAATAGCTTAGAAGGATTTGGACAAAACTTTAGAAGAATATATTTAGCTATTTCAAGCTGAGAAAGAGATTAAAAATGGTCAGTTTTATTCTGAAATATTCGATCCTCTTCTTTAAAGATAATTGTTTTGTGTAGTCTCATGTTCGATTCATAATAAAATAACTTCACTGAAAAATCAACATTCAGGATATGTATTTTCCCCCTAATTCTCAATAATAATGTTACACTTTCAGTTTTATATTCAAAATGGTATTTTTGGGGTTAAAAAATTTCCCTACAAGAGTTTTTCTTTTAAAAATTTTTTTTAGAATAAGAAGATTTTAAACGTGAATAACATTTAATATCTAAAAGTTAAATTACGATACATACTCCTTAAATAAATAAAAAAATATTTATTTTTATTCTATTTTTAAATTATCTGCTAAGTTAGAGAATTTGTAGAGAAACAGCATTTCGAATTAAAATGTTCCTTTTTTATTTCAAGGCGGGAAATTTACAATCGACTTCATAAAACTGAGCAGTACATATTCAGAAGGAAATAAGTTTTATAAAAGGTATTATAAAAAGTTATCATAAAGAATAGGGAGTTATAATTTTATAATAAGTACTATCATTTAATATCTATTTACTTATTCTAATTAGTATTTCTAAGAATGCAAATTAAATGCATTATTTGCATATTTAATTATTTGCATCTTGCTTCATTTTATCTTATATTTCAGAGTATAACTTTTCTATTGGGATTTATTTGTATTAGAGAAATACGACAAAATATTACATATTTTCTAAAAAAAATGGAATTAAAAAAAATCAATTTTATGATATTAATTTCATTTGTTTTCATACTTCCTTCATCAGTTTACAACTGATGTTTCAAATTAAAGTTACATCATATGATTTAAGAAAAAATAGTTCCGTTAAAAATTATTCCTCTTTTAATCTCCTCAGCATTTAACACTGATAAAAAGACCCCTCCAAGTTTTATGATCTATCAAAAAAGTTAAGCAAAAATTGTACTCTAATAATGCAAAAGAATTTTATAGGGAGATATTTTAAATCAAGTAAAAAATCACGTAACTGAATTGTTAGTCATATATTCTTGTAAAGTTTTACCTCTCGTTTCCATACAGTTACTTACAGAATGGTTGAATGCTTCTTGGAGTGCCTGCTTCCCGCAGGGAAGCTTAAACTCCTATCCTGGGAGTTACTTACAGATGTAGAAAGATTAGACAAAGCTTTTTAAGAGCTTGAAATACGTTTTTTTTAAAGATAACACATTTATCATTTTTAATACTGATGCCACAAATTTATACCAAGTAACAAAAATTTTCACTCTCCATATACGAGTCTTAATTCAAAAGAAGAAAATCTCTTTTCTACCTTATATGAAAAGAAATTTTGACTTTTATTTAATATACCAAAAGTTTTCTTTGTTTTTTGACATATTAATTTATGTTTATCCTAGTTTAGGTCACTGTATTAAAGTTTTACACAGACGATTTTTTTCCTTCAATTAAATAAAAGTATCCAAGAGTTCGAAAATCTATGTCAAACATCCAAAAGCTTTCTTGGAAAAAATAAAATAAAGACGGTTTTTTTTCCCTTTCGAAAAATAGAAAAAAATTTTCTTTGGTTTGTGTACCAGCCATTTCTCATCTTTAAAAAAAAAAAAAAATAAGAAAAGAAAAACCTATGAATTTGATGATAAACTATTTCCTTCTCCAATTTTCTTTGCTTGTCATGTTTATTACTTTCTCTACTGAAAATTATTTGTTTGATTTTTTAAAATTGGGTTTAGGAGGTTTTATAATTTTTTTTTCAATTAAAAAAAATTCTTTTTGGGATTCTATTTTTAAGCACTAATCATATTTTCATTCTCATTCAATCCTCAGATGAAATTCAATTAATTTTTGGTTTTAACACATTTATTAATTTTTTTTAATGTTTTTTGTAATAAATATGTTACGTGTTATTAACTTCCATTATAACTACTTCAACAAGGGATTAATTTTTCTTCGATAATTGAAATTGGATAATAACATTTTATTAATTTTTATTGTAATCATTTTAAAGGGGGGGGGGTATTTAATCAAGATTTAATAAATCTACCCTGACTCAAAAAATATGAGTATTTCATTATTCTTTATAAAAAATAAGGAGTTTCCTTGCATTAAAACTGTGATTTATGTTTTATTAATAACATTAAAAATAATAATTTATAAAAAATAGTTTTTATTTAAAGAAACTTATTATTTTTTAAAAGTTATCTTACTTTTTATAGTAAATATTTTTACATGATTTTAATCTTATTATGTATGTTTATATTTGTAACAATTGAGTTATTTTTTAAAAATCATTAACTTCATCTTTTTTTAAGTTTTAAAGTACTTAAGATTAGATTTTTCTACTGTGTTATTTCATAATTAAATTTACTCATAATTAATTAATTATTTCTCCTTTAGATACATTCCTATTTTTTTTCTCTAAAAGACAAATAAAAATATTTATGTTTTGGACAGCAGTGTATTTTTTTTTCATGCATGAAAATATGCAAATTAAGTTGAAAGCCTCGCTACAAATTTGGTAAGGAACTTAGCTTTTAAAACGATTTTTAAACAAAGGAAGAAAAACAAAAAATTATTTAAATTTATTCCCATTTTATTTTTAAAAAATCGATACCTATTAAATAATACATATCCTTCATAAAACATTCTGGGGTTCTTTAGAAACTCCACTTCATTAAAATGAATTTTTTTCAACAACATTAAATAAAGTTTTCAAAGAAATAGACCTGTGTTTATTAAATTAGCCCCAAAGGGATTTTTTTTAATTAAAAGACTTTTTTTCCCCTTTTAGTTATTTCTACCTAAAAAAAATTTTTACATTTTCCCTAAACAACAAATTCGTTTATAAAAGAAAAAGAGAAAAGAAAGAAAAAAAATTTTTTATTTCATCATTTGCTTAGTCCAAAAAAGTCTAATACAGTGAAATAAAGGCCCGATGTAATTGAATTACGATGTTTATTAGTTACAGGGAAAAAAAGAAAAATAAGTTTTTGGTAGCGTGGAAGACTTCCTAAATTAATTATTTGAAAAAAAAAACAATAGGTTTTGTGGTTTCAATAAAAATTAACGGCAGCTATAAAAATAGCAGTCTTAATGGAGATTTTGTGATTGGAATACACGTCGTAGTGTATGTTCGAGACTTTTTTCCCCTACTCTATTCAAATTTGTACTTAAAACTAGAACTACCAATAAAAGAGTTTTTCTCTTTCGAATTAAAACCGATATTCCCAAAACTTTTACACGACTAGTTAGTAATGATTAAAGCTTGAAATTATTATGGAGTTTTATTTAGTTTTTAGATAGATTTCCTTTGATGAATTGCTGTAAGTAAAATGATTTGTTATGCTAATTAGTTTTTTTTTAAATCTAAATTAGAATCACACATATTTACTTTTAGGTAAGATAAGGTAAAAAAAATGGCAACTTTGATGTTTTTCTTTAAAAAATAGCTGGCTGAACGATATATCTTATTTTTATAATTATTCCTTTTCTCATTCTTATATCAATTCCATTTTTTACACATTTTGCAAAAAAATACCTTATTTTTAATTAAAAATATTTTGTAAAAAAAAATTGCTGCTGTAAAAAAACCATTATTTTTCTCCCAGAAATAAGAATAAAAATAATGGAATCTTAGCGATCCATTATGTTTTTTTTTTTTTTTTTTTTTTTTTTTTTTGCACTTTGAGCAAACGATAATTTCTATCGTTCATCAATGCCGGATGTACTTACAGGAATCGTACCATAAACGAAGATCAATTGGAAAAAGAATGTTTCTAAATGGAATACAATGTTTTCCCTGTTATTTTTATTGCTTAATTTTCTTTCACATCTACACTTGCGTTGAAAATTTATGATACCAACTTTTTTTTTTGAATTTTACTTAAAGGAAATACTGATAACATCTGTTTCATGAAATATTTGGTGATAAATATAAATTGTGATAAAATTTCACCATTTTTATAAGGTGTTCTGATAGAATTAAACACACAAACAAATGAAATTTTTAAAACATTTCTTTGAAATTATTGAACAATAAATTTTTCGTAATATTTCACAGTTCATGCCTGTACAAAAATATTAAAAACTATATTTGAAAAACATTTTTCTCAAAATTCACTCAGGTATTTTTAGTATAAAACTTTAAATATATGCAAATCTCGTTATAATGTAATCTATTATAACATAATCTCTTGACACGAAATATTTGATTTATTAAAAAAACATTAAACAAAATTAAGTACAATATATCTTGTTACTTTGTAACTGCTTAAAAAACAACAGATTTATTTGGCTGTATTTTTACCCACACAATGAATTTACCAATATTATTCGTAATACCTATCTTTTTTTAATATATTTTGCATTTCATTTTTTACTTAGTATAATATTGTCAGTTTTTCACAGATTTGCAATACGACCTTGATATTTTGAGTTGCAGCCAATTTCGAATCAGATCTTTGAATGCTTTATTGTCGTAAAACTCCTATCAAGTCTTCCACGGCGTCTGTAAGACGAGACATGAGACGACAAAATTGTTTTTGGGGGTGTGACACTTATGACTGGTCATCGCGCGAGCACTTTTTTACTTGGTCAGCAACCATAAAAAAAACTACATTTTTGTGATAATTAAAAGAATTTTTTTATTTAAATCGATGTTTCAATTTGATTCAATAAACTTCTTTATAACTAAGACAAAACTAAATTTTAGAAAGAATATTTATAAGCGATATTGTGTCTACATTTTCATGGTATTCGAGTATCACCTGTTGTTTTTGAATACATGTGATATTCAAAATTTTGAATACTGTGATACCCCAAACTTGCGCGATAGGTGGGACTGAGTGATAGCCGCTTAAGTCGAATTCACGTGATACAGGGTATAATTTCTTATGTAAATACACATAACTTATTCTTTGTTGGAGCCGGAGATGGAAGAAAACAATAATTTAAAAAAAAGGTTGAATAAAATCTTAGCTAACACAAATACAAAATTGCAAACTAAAGTTATTTTGGAATAGAAGTTTTAATAAAATCTAACGAGTTGTCTGCTGGCTAAATGCACGCGAATTTTTTTCTCCCACAAAATTTCCTCGTAGCATACTAATAATTTTTTTATTCCTTGTTACGTTGAAAAAATGCTCTCTTCGTTGAAGTCTGTATTTTCTAAAATGTGTGTGTAACCTTTTTTTCAATTAAACTAAGGCCTTCTGTAAAATTCCCAGCTGTCATTGAATCTTCTGATTGAACTGAGTCTAAAGATGCAAATTCTTCAATGTCTTGCTCAAGCATTTCTATGAGCTCATCAATTGTCAACTCTTGATTGTGGGAATCCAGCAGTTCTTGAACATCATCACTACCCACTTCTAAATTTATTTGCCTGGCAAAATCGACAACTTCTTCAATCAAATTGGCAATTTCATCAAGCTATGGCACTGATTCCGCCTGAGTTTCAGGGATAAAAAAAATGGGAGGGCAGACGAATCGAGACGAGATTTGTAAATCGCGTAACTCCCAATTCACGTAAGTCGAGGTATTACTGTGTATAGTTTCACGTTCTTTTGAGAATAATATAGAAAATCACACACACTCCAGGAAGTGCTGACAGCGAGAGGGAAGGGGAATTTCTATGACAATATGTTATGCATTCAAAAATGTTCGTGAAACGCCAGGGGTAAATGAATGGGAAAGAAACCTGTCTGACAATAAATTGAAGTAAAAAAACTTCGAAAAATGGAATTCTAATGATATTATTATAGCAATCACTCACATCGTACTTGTACACACCCACACAGAAGTGCTGGCGTCATGAAGGAAAGAGGAAATCAACTTGGGGATTAAGTTATACACTCGGTAAGCGGAGGGAAAAGAAACAAAGTAATTTCGAAAAAGAAAAATGGAAGTGCTGATTTTGCGAAGGGAAGGGAAAATTTATAAATGTAGAGAAAGCCCGTGCAACGCCGGGCCATGCAGCTAGTTTAATACATCAGTTATATTTACGCAATGGTCTAAATTCATGTGATGTCATAATCACATGATAATGATTACCACGTGTTTCCATCCAATCAGTTCAAAAACTCATGTGACGTCATGGTCACACGATAAAAGCAATCGGGCTTCCAGCTAATCGGTTCATGTTCTTCGTTGTTGCCAAATTGGCTCTTTTCAGAAACTTTCTCTTAGAATGTACACGTTTGTTAACAAAAAGTAACGCGAGTAAAATGAATGTATTTTATTTATAAATACGTGTCTAATTTTTTTTTAATTTAAAATCTTTCTGAAGATTTTTTTTTCATAACATTTGAACATCTCCTTACCTAGTTGTGAAATTGAAATCATTTAAATTTCGCAAATAGAATAATTAATTTGTTTTGAATTCAATAGAGAGCACGTGCTCGTCTTTGTCACGTGATCGTCATAAATTGAGCCCATTGTACTTTTTATTAATGCTAATTAATATAGAGTTTAGACTGTACAGTACAGTACATCTAAAACAACAAATTATATTATTTTTGTCCTGTCTTTTGAAAAATCGTACAGGAAAAAATATGTATGTAGGAGGCATTTCATGAATGACACTTATATGTATAGTTAGCAAAATGGCAAGGAAATTGCGGAGTTCCAGTCCCAAAAGGTATGCATAGTTTGACCACACCAAAAGAAGATATTTGGCACCGCCCGAATCACGTGGTATCTGACTATCCTATTACCTCATTTATGGTAAACATTGAGTAACGGGTTATTTAACAGTTTGCCGTATTGTACCATTAAGTGCAGATCTTTTTTTTATAAAACTATGCAAAATGAACCTTGGAATAAGGGAAAATATTACATGTTAACAAATTGTATCTTCTTATTAAATATTTATGCAAAAACACACTAACAAGTAATTCCTCGTGATATTTGAAAAGCTAATATACACTCTGAAATATTTTTAGGTTTCGTTAATAAAAGGGACTCAAATCTTAAGAATAGTTTTTCAAATAAAAAATGCCTCAATATTCACTTAAATTTATGCAGGTATAATTTATATATCCTTATATCATAACATGTTGATGGAATTTTATTACTTTAAATAAAGATTCCATGTTAACGTTGCCAGCAAAAATTAAAATTCTATATGACGTTAAACTGTAAGAGACAAAGTATAGATGTATCAAATTACAAAAAAAAAAAAGATTTCTTCAAAGAGAAATGAGTAATATACCCCTAAACTCAACAATACACATATCCCCCCTATCGTTACTTTTCTTAGCATATAATTGGACCAGTTTTTACATTTCAAAAAAATTTCTTGATTTCAGACGTTATTTACATTCTTAATGGTTAAGTTTTAATTACAGATTATACCCTCCCCTCTGTTAAATCCGATTACTTTCCAGTTTTAAAAAAAAGGGGAGACTTTCAAGATTTTTTACAACAGCAGTTTCAAAAAGTAGATTTGCATGTAACCTCGATAATAAGATCCCAAATGATTTAAAAAAGAGATGGCTTCTATCTTCAAAGAGGGGCTTTTTTCAGTATGGTATTGAAATATGTATAAGCATGTAATGCTTTAGGTTAGCATATTTATATATATATAAGAGGTGGGATCTAAAAGTTTCAGGACTTAGCATAAAATTCCTCTCTTGAATATTTTAAAATACCGACACATAACCATCCTTAAAATAATCCCTTTAGGCGACAATACACTTGCCTTTTTTTAGCGGTCATGCAACCTCTGGAAACACTGTTGGAAGCCATTTTTGAAACTACCCTTAAGGCCCCCTGCGATGCAGCTTTTATCTCATCTGATGGCACAAAACGACGTCCCCGCAGATTTTGTTTCAATAACGGAAATAAATAAAAATCAGGTGGAACTGTGTAAGGTGAATGGTGGGGTGTAAAAGCATTCCAGTTTCAGTTTTGGCGAAAAACTGTATGACCATTTGGGACCGAGGTGCTGGGGCATTATCATGCAGAAGGTACAGTTGTTCCCTTTGTCACATCTAAGGCAGTACACAATGGAATTGAAATCTCTCAAACAACATAAAAGGGTTAGATAACATTCCCCCTCGAGAATAAATTCTGAGTGAAAACAGTTCCTAGAAAATCATAAAATGTACCCCTTTCATGGTTCTGTTTGCTGTGGGTTCTCGGTCTTTAAAACGCTTATGTCACTATTTCACAATGATATCGCAGAATTCCAGTGCACTCTCCATATCACCTATCAAAACCTGCAGATGTTTTACTCAAACGCGGATATAATTTAGCATTGCTGTGTAGATCAGTAGATCTTGAAAACTTGTTTTTCTAATGTCGTCGAACAAAGATGACTGACTGCAGAACAAAATTTCTCCACGCACAGCTCATTTTGGTGACATTGGACAAAACCATCCTCAGAACGAAGGTAAGGGACGGAAGATGCGTATTTAAACGATGTAACTTCAATCTAGTCTTTTCTGGTTATTGGTGACCACCAGTGATGTCTTAAAATTTTTTGAGGCCTTAGGCCTGTCTTTATGCAAATATAGGTCCCATCAGCGACCCTTTGATAAGACAGTATATACGTAGGTGGATCCAAAACATAGGTTACAAGCTGCAGCATTTGAAAACTATAGATCATGGAGAAATTTTGTTCAGCCAGAAAGGAACCAAATTGCGCTACCTGTCATACAGGTAGTTTGCGAGTAGGTATTGAAAGTTCCCAGACGTTTCAGGACTATTGAAATAGCAATAAGCTTAAGAAATTGGTCTCGTTTGGAAGTGCAAGTCGTGATTCGATTTTTATGGGCAAAGAATGGCCGGGCAAAAAAAGAGCAGACAGCATGTAGAGAAAAGATGTCACTCTTTTCAGTCAGGCAGACAGGATGATGAAAACCGCAATATGTCAGGGAGCGATATGAAAAGTTCTTCAACGACAGAAATCAACACGACATGAATTGAAGAAATGTTTCAAAATGATCGACGGGTAACTCTGCGTGAAATCTTGTCAGAACTGGGACTGAGCTATGGTAGCGTGCAGCATGTCGTTTCTTATGTGCTGAGATATTCCATGACAGTGCTGTGAAAACATCCGTCGAGATCTGGCTCAATGGACAGGGACCTGATTTCTACCAAGATGGTTAAGCAAATTGGTTCTGCGTTCGAATAAATGCCTAAATAGACTTGGTGATTATGCCAAAAAGTGATAGGCACGTATGCCTCTTAATTCCCTTTTGTATTTTCTGTCTATTGTTAATAAATATTTTTTTATTCGACTTTTAACCGTTTTTTGGATCCACCCTCGTAGCTTACGTTGTCAAATACTCGTACAAACAGAAATCCATAACAAATAGATGTGAGTGCCTCACAAACTTAGGCCACAAACTGACTGAAACGACTGACTCCTTTCCTCTAAATGAGTAACGTGGTAGGCCAGGGCCTAAACATGGACGTGAAATAATAATGTAGTCGTGTCACTGTTGCCAGTTGCCATATAATTCGAAATTCAAAGATTTTTGGAGAATATGTTCGGAAATAACATTTGCCGATTAAAATTATTCGGACCATGGTTTTATTGAGGCAGATTCAAGAACGAGACACCCTGTTGGCTCACACCTTAAAACATCCCTTGGGATCACAGTAATCGAACTTTCAGATCTTACCTTCCTGGTGCCCGTGTGTGAATGGATAATTAGTCTTTTCTATCGGAGAAACAATCATCGGGTTTGGTACTGTTTTTTTAACTGTGTAAGCGGCAACATTCCCTAAAGGTTTCCTTCTATATCCACAGTTAAATGTTGATTCCATTTTGCAATCAAACTGATAGCAAACATTTTATCCACCTTTTCAAATAACACTAATTAGCTGAACACATTGCACCAAAATACATAACTAACCAAACCGAATTAAATTCGCCTCATCGTCCCCATTTTCCCATTAAACCAACATCACTCTTTTAGATTTTCAGCAATAGCTGTGGTCAACCGTTCTGTCCGAGAGAGGGAGGCGAGTAATCCGAATCTTTCGGTAAATAATCACATAGCTCACCCATCCTTTCCCCCTTACCCTTAAAGGGTGCTTAACTATTCCTTGGACAAACGTTTGTTGGCTTTTCCTTTGACTCGGGGAAAATCTCTTTGGTAAACAAGATTAATTACGAATGTAAATGGATGGGACGTTTGCTGCGCCAACACTATTGAGGCATTTCTAACGTTTATGAGGATTCGCGCGACGTGTAATGCATCACTTTGGAGGGATTTTTCGGTGTGTGTACTATCATAGGGATTAATGTGGATGGGAATTGGGGATTTTATTACGTTATTAGATAATGTTGAGGCAATTCCGTTTTATATTTTATTTAATTTTATTTTATTTTTTGTGTGTTGCCTTAAGAAAAGTTACTTATGCTTGCGTGATACTGCAGATCGTCAGCTGGTTGGGTTTATGTTTCGATAAAGGTCTGTATTGATTCAGAAGTTATGTTTACAGAAATTATTTAAGACAGCGTTTCTCAAACTGTGGGGCGTAATAACCCTACGTGGGGAAAGGGGGCACAAGTATATCAAAAGTCCAAAAACGAAACATTTAAAAAAAAATTATTAATTTACTGAAAGGAAGCAAAGCAAAATACAAAATGACCTTGAAAAAATAAAATGCACGTTTACACTGATATAATACACTTATAAATGTATGAATATGATAATGTATTTGATAATTAATGTAACAATACTACGTTAAGAACAAGTTTAATAATTACCAGTGAACCCATGGGCAAGTCATAAAATTATATACAAAATTTAATACTTATCTTGATAATTTATGCGGTTTATAATTAAAGTCTCATTATAGCATTACGTCAAAGTATACTGTTATTGAATTAAATGCATTGTTATAGAATGGAGGCGGGGGCGGTGAAAATTAGGATTGAAAATAGAGTAGCAAATATTGAAAGTTTGAGAAGAACTGACTTAATTGTATATGTGAGGTAATTTTCAAATGTTGTTTTTAACATTAAATTAGTCTTACTTAGGAAAGCTAGTACGTAATTTTTTTAAAAGAAAGATCATGAAGTTTTTAAGTTATTACAAATAACTACTGGGTTGGGCCCATGAATCGCTTAAATATCAATCAAAGCTTTTAATTAGATTGACAAGTTGTTAAAAACAGCTTTATTATACAGGAAAAACATCATTCCAAAATTAGGCTTAGCAAACCTTCGCAGCCAGAACGAAACAAAATACTCTCAAACTGGCGAGACGAAAAAACTAAAAGAAGCCAATCATGTGATCATTTTCAAACATTTACAGTTTTTGCCACAAATATTAAAATTAATTATTGAGTTACAATGATTAAAAAAGTTGTTTAAGTATATATAAAAAGTTTCAAAAGTTTATCCACACGATTAAAATTTATTAAATTATCGTTTTACTTTTCATTTTGAATACGAAATTCAAGATTCCATACTCATTATGTTTGCCTTAGTATTAGATCCATGTTTCGTTCAAGTATTTTTTTTTCGTGAGTTACAATGATGACTAAAATGCTTGTTTTGTCCTCTTAAACTATCTTAATTATACTTTACCAATGCCTATTTTCGATGAAAATATTATATTTTCATGGAAAATAGGCAATTAAGAAAAACCAGAATTAATATGAGAACTTTTTACCTTATAGCTTTTCATAAAATTTACGTTCTCAAGCGAATATTTTTAACACACGCAACATTCAATGCTTATAAGCATTGAATGTTGTGCATTAATACATAAAAACATTATGATAAATTCCACTTATTATTTTCCTCTATATTCACACAGCATCGCATTTAAGTTATATTTAGTTACATTAAATATTATTCTATAATTCAATATATTCCAGCGTGTCTTGCAACTGACAAACACATGTCTGCCTGATAATTGTGTTTGGGGGTAAAACTTATTTTACGACCACCCTGAAGTTTACCTCGAATCATACCTCATTTTGGGGGACTGAGGGATTACTATGACAAGTATTGAATTCTTGCGGGTTTTTTTCTTAGCTGCAAAAGAAAGTTGGCGTAAAAAGTTTAATTGTCTGAGGGTTACGAGTTTCCTCTCAGTGGGGCACCAGATTTTTTCAAATATCATCGAATGAAAAAAATCAGGACTTTTCAATTGTAAAAATCAAGAATAAAGTAATACTTGTGCAAATTAGATAAGAATTTAAGTAACTAGGTGCCTAATCACAAGTGTCATTTTCCCCAGATTTATAATCATATAGGGTCTTTATAAAAATAACTTCTTGTGAGGTTCAAGTGAAACGTATAGAACTATGTTCGGTTGCACAGGTTAGTTTAAGATATGGCTCTAACTGAGAAGCTTGTAGCGGTATCATCTACATAAGTCAGTAACAACCTCCGCACCAAGGTGATCACGAATGACGCAGCCCTCAAGCCGTCACGCACGAATGACGCAACGAGCAAAAGCCGTCACAACTAGTGACGCAGCAGCTAACACGCTCCATAGAACAACTACATCGTTCGTTCGCCAAACCTCCAACTCACTGGTAGGGGAGTATGTAGCGATTCCCTCTATATAAGCCAGTAACTACCTCCGCACCATGGTGATCATTTTGGTCTAGTGGGTAAGTTACTCGGCTTCGGATCCAAAGGTACCTGGTTCTATCCTACCGGATAAGCACACCACTTCAAGCTAAATATTCCTCATACGTTTTTGCTAAGTTATCTAAAAATATATATGTGCTCAAATAATAAAAACATTCTGAAAATAGTCCGTAGATAGGAAAGTTTCTATACATGGAATATTAATTAAAATTTCTCGAGCGAATACTTAGAATATACAGAAAAAATCTCTTTCGAATTATTAACCTAAGAATCAATTTTGAGGTTTTATGTTTATATATATTAAACATATACCCTTTTATTATTCCCTCATTATAAATTAATGCTGTAGATCTTCAGATTATAGTACAGAATAACCAAGGGCATGGATCATCAAGTGAATTTCTTGCTCATAAAAAGAACTTATTTCAGTGATTTACTCCTACTTCAGTAATTTTTAATGTGACGTTGAGATATGAACACGCAAAAGTCCTTTCTTTTATACATGAATATGTCGTATGGATTTTTCCGCTTGTTCGAGAATTAGGACGTATTTTATTCGCTCACATTAATAAAAGATTGAAATATTCATCATGTTACATACTTTTTTTTCTGAATGAAATATGTGATAATTAAATCGTCTTCAAGTAACCCCAAGAATAAAAATTCATTCATCTTTGTCAATCAAAACAAATTGCAAATGTGTTTAAATATGTTTGTATTGCACAAAATATGTTCTAAGAACAAATTTAAATTTTGAACTTAAAATTTTGAGGCAATCTAATCAAATTAATAGAAGAAAAGTAAAATCCGTATAATGTTTAAAGGTCTATATTTAAAAAGAAAATACATCGTTTCTTTTTATATAGTATATTACAATATAGGCTTAACTTTGTATGTCAAATAACTATAAGATTTAGGCTTAACTTTGTATGTTAAATAACTATCAGATTTAGGCTTAACTTTGTATGCTAAATAATGAATTTTCGGAGTGTTTTCCAATTATCTTAAAAAGTAAAACATAAAGACAGGACATTAAAAAGAAAAAACTGTATTAATATTACATTTTTATTTTACTAACTTACCAGAGAATATCATTTCATTATATACAACTTATTTTAAATCGATGCAATCCGTTTTCTTTAAACAAAATTTGTTCCATTTCTTCCTATTGCATATTACAATGGCAAACAGAACTAACAATTTTCTGTATTTAAGTGAAAAATTGTGCATTTAATTTTCCTATATTTCATTAATATTATGTAGTATATAATCACATGAGCTATAAGCATAATACTTTACATTAATATTTGGAAAAGCCTCAATTCTCTAACAATAAGTGTACCTATTCATAATTTTGAATTTCGTTAAAAATAATTTAAATGAGAAATTAAATTCCTTATTTTTCAATTATTATGTACCAAATATAAATACATTTACAAATAAGTTATTATTTTCCTTGTTTTGTTCATATCTTATGCTACAGGCTACCTGAAAAAAATTCAAATTAGAAAATTCAAATACTAAAACATAGTAATAATTACCCACACTATTCGCTCTGCGAACAATTCCTCAGATTAATTATTATTGTTAACAACTTCATTAAAACAATTTTAGATTCGAAAAGAAAGGGAAAAAAAGAAAGACCAAACTATTTTTCTGGAACAATTAGTTTTGTTATTTAACAGTCGAATGCAGACGAACGAATAAGTTGACTACATCAGCAGATGCCACAAAAAATTAACTAAAAATACGAAGGAAAAAAAATTAACCGTTGCGAGAAAATCTCGACTCAAAAAAGAAGTCTTTCCATTTGCTGCAATTTCTTCGGACGCCTCTGGAATTCTTCCTGGTTGAGCTGAGAAATTATCATAATCCTCATTTACATTAAGAACGCCAAGAAGATTTCGAGAGAGGCGGAATCTATTAGGCACTATGCGAAGAATACTGCAGAATTTTCTGTCTGAGAAATTACTCCAAGCAAGAATTGTAACTCAAATAAGCATGATTTTTGTTGAATTACATTTCATGCAAGGATTCAAGTTTTGTTTTTCGTTTCAATTAGGTATGAAATATTAATATTTATCTTTTAAAATTAAATGTTTAACCCCAAAATATTTAATGGGACATAAGTTTTTATAATTTTGCTTCTTAAAATTTTAAGGCTGCCATTATTGTTCATTGTTGTAAAGATACAATTCTTTTTTTACAATGGGGCTGCGGATTGGTATTACCAGTGCAGACCTAGTACATTTCCCTGGAGTTGTATAAAATCTACTCGTATATTATTGACAGAAAATATTTTATATATATTCAAATAAGCTCATAGTTTTGCTCTATTTTTATATAGTAGTGCATTTATTGAGATTTCTTTTATATACGTTAAAAAACGTTTCGCAGTATTTGCCTTAAAAATAATTTTGTGCTTAATTAAATTTTTATATTTGTTTTCATGATTTTAATTATTTTCACATCTCGTCAATAAATCAAAGCTTTGACCTTACGAGTTTGCCAGTGGTTTGTCTCCCCAATTTGGTGCCCTATAATTAATTTCAACGGCACATTGGAATATCTGATTCGTAATTGGCGGGTTTGGAGCATTATGGCGTCAAAATACCACGTGATAAATAGAAATACGCCTGAATTACTTTCTCTTAACCATCTAGTTGTGCTAACATATAATTACTTAAATGCATTCATTATTAGAATTTGGATTTTACATTTCTTTTAAATTAAAGTTTTTATCAAAGACACTTTCGTTGTCAGCTATAGTAAATTTCTTTATTTAAATCTCTAATACAGAATTAAGATAACTTTTTCGATTAATTTATATCATTTTGGCGTATTTATTTTATTTCTTCGCAAAATCAGATAAAATATTCTAAAAAAACAAGTGGTTAAATCATTTTCAGCCAATACTTATAATAAATAGTTAATTTTAACCCAGTTGACACACTGTATTCAAAAAAATAGCAGTGCCCTTATATAAAACATTTTTTGTTTAACTTCATATAAATCCATGGTTTATCATTTCTAAACATTCTGCTTATCCCAGGATTACAAGATCAAAGTTAATCGCTTTCTCAGATACCCAGAACCTCTCAGGACGACATTAACTTTTATTTAAAGTACATTTGTGTACATAAAGTGGAATACCTAACAAGATATGGTTTAATATATTCCTAATCGCCTCCCAATCTCCGTGACAGGAAAAATGAAATTCTTTTTTCACAGGAAAAACATGTAGTAAAAACAATTTTAAATTCTTTTATATTGAAACTTTCGATGCACTGGCTAAAAAAATGTTTTTAGTGGGTGACCTAATGAAGTTAATACTGTGAATTGTTTTCGAAATTATGTTTGAAAACAAAGATGGTAAATTCTTTACTCGCTCAGCTTGGTTTTTATAATAAAGGAAATTTTTCTGTTTCAAATATGTCCTCTAACAGTTTTCACCATTAAAAAAATCAAACTGAAAGATATCGTAAACTTTCTTATTAATAATCTAATTATTAGGAAATAATTTTAAGGGAAATGCGAAATTGAATCTTTAAAAAATATTCTGAGGTTTGTTATGAAATTAAATTTAAATAAAATCTTACCAGCATTGTTAAATAAACTCAAATAAAGACAATTTTTGAAGTAATATCTTGCACTCCAAGTTACCCCACAATGTAATATAAGAATAATAATAGAATTTTAGATTTTCTATCTATAATTTGCAATTATTTCTAAATGCCATTTAATGGTTTGGTATACCAGAATATCGAAATTCTCTTTTATTTCTTTCTACAAAACCGTTATTCGAATAATCAAAACTATTTTTGTGTTTCTTCAGTTTTAATACAAAATCTACTACTCTTATTTTTAAAATACTTTGTTGTTTTTTTATAAATTTATAATTTATTACTATTAATATCAAACAAAAAAGAGTCTGCAAATTCATTGAACTTTAATAAGAATACTTGACACACACACAAAATCGCTCTTTAAAAGTTTCGGTAACTGTTAGATTTCTTTTTAAGTTAAACATTTTTATGTCCTTACGTGTGGTTAAATATGAATATAATTTACTCCCCGGTGAAAGAAATTTTCATATTGTAATCATTTATAAGTTCTTTATGTGACAAATTTTCTTTGAAAAAAAAAAACACAACTTAAAGCAAAACAGAAAAGCTTCAAAATAACTCAGTTGATTGATGATAAAAATTAAAAAAAGAAACAACATTTAAAGACGAATCAAAGTAACCAAACGACTTTTAAAACTTTTCTCGGAGAAATTTTCCGAAGACTTTTCTCAAATCAAACTCGAAAGCCCTGAACAAATCTAATTCCCTTTAAAACCTCAAAACATTAATGGAAGAGGGAGGGGGGGGGATGAGGATGAATAACTAAAAACCCTCTTTTAAAAACCCGAAACAAAATTACTAGAAACTTTTAATAACTTTCCCCCTTCCATCATACCCTCAACCACTTTACATTCCACACATACACACAACTTTTAAAGAATCCTTACACCATCAATGAGGAAGGACAATTTAACAATTTATATCACTCCATTCAGAAGAACTTTTTTGCCCCTCCCCTTTCTCCACCCCACCCCCAACCATCCCTGCCTCTCCCTCTCTCATACACGTTTTTCATTTCGAATAACATGCTTGACCTCAAAAGATGCCTCTTAACTCAATTTCGACTAAAACTAGACCAAAAGTTTGTAAAGCCGGAATTATTTGTCTTCCTAAAGCTCCTTGGCAGCATACCAAAGCCACCCTTTCGCTCCCCCCTTTATATATATATATACATGGTTTCTGACATAACAATGAATTAAAGCTTCATGCCGTTTAAGAATTTGATGTCATAATGAGTAAAAGTTTAGAAACTATTTTTAAAATGTAAATGATCTTGTGTGTGAGTAACTTAGAAAATAGCTTAGCTGTCAACATGGTGGAAATGTTTAGTGTTTTTCGGCCGTTAAAGCCGCGGCGAAGGTCATTATTTTGTTTTTGTTTCGGAAAAGGGGTTTTGGGGGTATCTAATATTTATATGCGGTGATTTATGGGGGTATTTGCTGTGCGGTTCGTCACATTAATGTGAATTATGAACTGGATTCGTTTATGGAAATGATTTGTGGTCGGTAGTTAAGTTTTAAGCGAGAGTAATTTTGCTGGTTTTAAGAAATGTAAAAAGTATTAATTTTAAGAGCATTTTTGTTCAGTTCGTGGATTAATTGTTAATAGTAAAAAGTGTTGCTAATTTATGTTTGAGAAGAGGAAGTAGTAAAAATCATATAATTTGATTCACGTCATCAAGTATAAATAAAAATAGTTATTTTATTTTAAAAAAATATTTAATTTTTGACAGTGACTTTGCTTAGAATAATTAATCTTGGGTTTTATTGGTTATATGTATTAAAGGGGACACGATACCATGTATATACATCCCTGTAAACTTTTTTTAGTTATATATTTATATTAAAAAGTTAACTTGCACTCTACTTGAACAAAGATGAAAGAAACATTTGAGAAGAAAACACACAATTTTTAAGTAAACAATTATTAAAATTTTAAATTTTTAAAAAAATATTTTAATATTTTCAAGTTTTTATTATTTTTACAGATTTTAATATTTTCGAACAATTTTTCCAGTATTCTTCGATACATTCTTCACAATTTTGAGTATTGGATTTGTATTACGAATGATAGTTTTATTTGTAAAATTTTCATTCGTGTCAGACACCATAAAAAAAAAACAGTAAAATAACAGCTATATCTAACTGACGATTAGACCAGAAAAAGTTTCAAAATATTACATTGCGCATAAAAAAAATCACTAGCATTTTTAAATACACAATTATCGCGAAAAATAAAAAAACTGAAAAAAAGTCATTTAAAGTTTTAAAGATCAGTAAAATAAATAAAAGAGCTAAATACTAACATCATAGATTCCAGTGTCGGTACTCACTTCGCGACAAACTTAAAAATATTTAAATTATATGGCTAAATAATGTGGCTAGAACTACGAAATTTTACACATATATTTAGAAAAGTCACTCAAATAAAATGAAATAATAGAAAATTCAATACTTTGGTTTTTTTTATGGCAATGTGTCACGTTAATAATGAAATATTGTTTATGATGGAGATATTTATCCTTATATAAAATCTCCTCTTATAAAATATGCAACATTAAAATTTTAATTTAAACATTTTTCAAAGATTTAATTTATTTTCATCTAACAGAGACTGAGCTCCTTTAAAGATAGCTTAGAGCTACAAAATCGACTCTAGAGAAGCACAATTAAATTTGTGAAGGAACACATATGTTTGTAATTATTAACAAAAAATGTACGCATTAATCAATAATTTTTATGATTTCTAATACAACACACAATGCGTTCTGTAACTATAATTAACTCTTATACATTTTGTATAAATATTACCGATATAATGAATATTTTGATAAAAAAAATTTATAACTTTTGATTCTCAAACCATGACAACAATAATAGGATTTTTCGCATTTCATATTTAAATAATACTGAAAACTGTTTGAGCGAACAAATTTTAAAATTTTAGGAATAACGTAAATTATTCAGTTTATGAAAACACGAGATATTTCTAAGTATTCTCTTGAAAACAGGAAGATATTGTTCATTTATTCTTATTATATAATTTCCTACATATCCTTTAAGATGACTTAGGAAATTATTGCTTTTGGCTAAACTTCTAAATGCCAAGTTCAAATAATTAAACAGAGCTATAAAATATTTAGCGAGCCTCGATGATTCGAACTTCAAGCTTTCTTTAAGGTTTTCTAAGCTAATTTTTTCCAACAACACATTTAGCCATACATATAAACTTTAATTTCTTCTTCTAGTTTTGGAATATATTCCAAAATTCTCTAGACGAACAAAAACTTTTCAATCTTTCACAACAGCAATTTTTTCCTTTGCTTTTGCTTTGTAAAATTTAAATTTTTCAGCGAAAACTCCTTATAAACTCCAGTGAAAAGTCGAGCCTTACTTTAAAAAAATACCAACCTCCAGAGAAAGAAAAGTGAAGGTAAAAGCTTTCAAAACTTATCAATGCTTCTCCCTCCAAACAGATGACATAGAGATGGGAAAAGCAAAATGAAATTTCCCCTCTTGAACTGAATAAGCCATTTGGATAGGGAAAGTTCTCTCCCCCCCCCCAAAGGTGCAAAAGATAGTAAAAAATTTTACGTTCTTTCTCTGTCTATAAAACTGAATATAGAAAGGTGTATTTTTCTGGGTTGCAAAATGTGAATTTCTCAAATTAGAATCGCCATCGTAACATCTTCACACAAAAAAATATTATCTTCGGGATTTATTTTGTATGCCATTTTATAGATAAAGGTGAATAGAGTTTTTCAAATCAATTTGCAGATGCCGCAGATAAATTCCTAACTTCAAGAATTGTGTTATGTGATTTAAAAAATAATTTTATAAAGAGGCATTTTACATGATTAAGTCATTGATGGTTTAGTTTATTTTGTATTATTTTCGTTGCGTGTGCTCTATTTTTATTGTTATTTAATAATTGCGAAAATATTTATGTGAAAGGGGATATTTTGGCACTTACGTTTTATCGCAACCGTATTGGTGACATTATAGGACACGTAATGTGGTTGCCAATTCAGCGCGTACGACATGTGAAATTGGGGTTGCCAGCTTGGGGAGTTGCGATAGTACGTAGATACCGATATATTTTTTTCCTGCCAAACAAAAAAAATCACAAGTTTTATTTTGTTTTTTTTTTCCACAAGAGCAAATGGGCAAAACTTTTCTGACGTCATAATCACATAGTCATCACGTCTTTCCAGCCAATCAATTCATAAATTCATGTGACGTCAGAGTCTCACGCTAAAGACAATTAGGTATTTCCAGCCTATCAATCCAAGCGCTTCACTGCTGCCAACTTTTACTTTATGAAGAAACTTTCATTTAAAAAAAATACATATTTGTCTATAATAATAAGTTAAATAAAAAATAAACAAATTTTAAAAAAAAAATGCACTTGGTTTAAAGGTACACGTGTAAGAATATATTTTTAATTTTTAAAAATCTTTTGAAGAATGAAAATATTTGAACATCAGAATATAATAATCACATTTTAAATTGTATCTAAATTTTTTCAAGTAGAACAACAAGTACAAATCTTATATCAGCTTTGAACTTAATGGAGAACACGTGATTGCATTAATCATGTGACCAATATGAATTTTCCTCACTGCGACCATGTTGGGTCAAACATCTGTATAAGATATTAAAATAAGTTTAGAAATATTGAATACTTTTTAAAAGCAAAGTGATGGGAAATAAAATCTTACATATGGTTTAAAAATCCAATTCTTGATAAAATAAGTGTGTCCCCCCCCGTACCAAGTCAGACAAATTTAAAGTGGGAAGTACGAAAAAAAGTCATATGATAACAATAAAATATCGAACATTTAAGCAAAATATGGCTTGTAGTAAATGGGATACGATTAGCTCTCACGAACGCTCTCATTAAAAAGAAGCCAAAAGGTGAAAATAATTCAAAGCCAAAAGAAAAAAAAGTAACTCAAAAGAAAAGCATCATTTAAAAACAAAAATAACAACTATTTACCGAAATGTTGATGCAGATGATGTATTTGAAAAGAACTCATTCATAAAAATAAAATACAAAAAATAACACTTGGCTGCGAATAAAATATATTCCAGAACGATCATAATATTCGTTCTATATATAACTCATGTAAGTTCCCTAACTAAAAACTTTACAGAAAAACTATTCAACTTGATAAACTCAACTCAGTAAAACCTTTAAAATGGGCTTTAAAATATTCCCAACTATCAAATACTATCTTTTTCTTTGCTGAAAGCTTTTATTCAGATTTTGGTATGAAAATAAAAATCACTTTAACTGATAAATTTTCCTCTGCGTGGCAGCGGCAGGAAAAATCGTCTGTCAAAAAACCGGGCAGATGTTCTAGTTCACGCAGCATCATGGTCAGCGACGCGGTTGCGTGTTGAGAGAAGTTTCAGAAGTCCAAAAGGTAAAAGATTTTTGCCTGAACCGCCTTAAATAATGATCCATCGGAGTAACTGGATTTCTAATTTCTTTTTTCCCCCGTTTTTGTTTATTTGTATGAATTATTTCTACATTTCAGTTGTTTGTCTTTGTAGGTTTTGGTGAAATTTTCTTTTCTTTAAAAAATCTCTTTCTTTGCTAAGCTTTGTTATTGGATAACCTAACAAGAGACTATAATTGTTTGAAAAGTTTCCTTTTCATTTAAATTATATTAGGGGACTGCGTTTGGAATGAGGGATTTTGAAAGATCGGACAAATGAATAATTTTTTGATATTCAGTGTCAGTTGAATTAGAAAATATACATATAGAATTGCTTTATCAATACTATAACAAGAAAAAAATTATTGAAATGCAGTGTTTTGGCAAAAAATGAAGAAATAATGACATATTTTCAAAACTTTACCCTTTTTTTATGAAAAATGCTTCCATAATTATATTTTGCCTATATAGTAGCTAGGTCTTCTTTACAGGGCTTGAACTAAGATTTTGAAAAATTAGCATTATTTTCAAGTGTTACGATCCATTGAAATAAAAACTCGTATTTTTTGTCAAATTTTCTCTACTCCGATGTAATAAAATATAAATCAATCCACTTCTATTTATTTTGTTTTTCAAAAATCCTAGTTCAGGCTGTGTGTAGAAGTCTTAGCTGTATACAAACAAAATATTATTATTA
The DNA here is from genome assembly GCA_019973975.1 of Trichonephila clavata. Taxonomy (NCBI): domain Eukaryota; kingdom Metazoa; phylum Arthropoda; class Arachnida; order Araneae; family Nephilidae; genus Trichonephila; species Trichonephila clavata. The sequence goes on from BMAO01017356.1 coordinate 113,732, forward strand.
CAGAAGCATTTTTCATAAAAGGAAAATGTTTTGAATACATGTCATTTTTTGCCAAAATATTCCATTTATATAGTTTTTTCTTGAAATATAATATTCTTAAGCGAATTTTATATGTATATTCTAATTCAACTGATACTAAATATAAAAAAAATATCTATTTATGGGGTCTCCGGGGTGTTAATTTTGTCTCGAGGGGTGAAAATGCAAACAATTTTCACAAACAGGTATACTTCTTTTAAATTTAAATTAAATAATTCGAATCTTTTACATGTTATTTACAAAGGATTATGGTTTCAAAAAAGTACAAAATTTTTGAAATATAAACATAATTTTAAAAGTTATAAGCATATGCAAATAAGAAATAATTTTGTAATAAATATTAAGTAATTTTTGCGTCGCGCACGCTATTTTTTAAAATAGTAGCTTTTGATGCATAAAACTTTATAGAGTTATAAAATGTATCATACTCTTTAAGCCCTAGTAAATTAAGAATAATATACCTTTTGTACTTCAAAATATTTGAAAAATATTGAAATTTTTTTAAAAATTTGAAAATGTATTTTTTTTATTTTTTAAAAAATACAATTTATTATTCTATTTATTTAAATTTACTACGGTGTACTAAGGATTTATTTAACTCTATAAATCAACTTATTGCTAGGAAAAAGCTAATACATTTGAAAATAGCATGCGCGCAGTAAAACAATATTTCTTATAAAAAATTTCTTATTTTCATATGCTTATAATTTTTTAAATTGTGATTATATTTTAAACATTTTACACTTTTCTGAAGCCTCATTCCTAAAAATAATGTGTAAAAGATTCCAATTATTTAATTTAAATTTAAAAGAGTTATATGTATTTGAATATTGTTTATATTTTCAGCCCTCCAGAAAAAGTTAACACCCCTGAGACCCCTTATACGCTTTTTCAAAATCAGGGTTCCAAACGCAGTCAATCACCTTTATTTCTAAAAAAAAAAATTATTTTCCTCTTTATATTCTTTTATTTAAGAGTTTTTTTCTTTGCCAATCACTATATATATATATGCGTATTTATTCTTAAAATTTATTTCTGCTGTGTTTTTAAAGTCATTCGATTCAGAAATTGATAAAAAAAAAAGTAGGGTCCTTCATACACTTTAAACCAGTTAGAACAAAAGAAATTGTTGAAAGTATTCTTTTCTATAGAAATATGCTTTGATAAACTTGTTACTAAATCTTGCCTATAATAGACAAAATCATAACTAGATTTATATTGAAATTTCAAGATTTCATTTTGAATATGTGGACGGTAAAATAGATGCTTAATAATTATATCATTTATGATTTACCTGAACTAAGTTATATTTTCATACTCATCGTAAAATTGAACAATGACACAAATATTGAAAAACCTACTACCCTGGGTGTCTTTGGGAGTCGGATTCCAAGAGCTTTTTTCGGAGGAACTCAAGTGCATGACACATACAATCAAATTTATAAATATACCGTGCCTTCAGGGAACCAGACGTTGTCAAATATATAAAAATTCAAAAAATTAAATGGGTTGGCTACATTATTATAATGAACAAAGAACGTTCAACAAAGAAAATCTTTCTGGCCAAGCCTACTGGAACAAGAACTAACGGTCGACCCAACCTCACGTGGGTTGACTGTCCAGAAAGGAATTTCGCTACAGTAGAACATCGTTTATCCGAATCAGTTGGGACCGGAGACCGTTCGGATACGCGATTATTCGGATAACCGAAAACCGAATGCGATCCATGCAATATATGAAACCGGACACTAAACGAATATCGAAAATCATCACATGCGGGAAACGTGCTTGAAGAAAAAGCAAAATATGTGCAAAATGTCACAATTTTACCTTTGTTATGGAAAATAATCCCTTATTATTCCCTGTACCATTGTACACCTTCGTTTCTTCGCTGCAAGGTCTCTGATTCTCTTGATCAGCAGTAGTTGAGTAGGACAGAACTCTGATTGTAGTTCGTGCCACTCCATAACTTACCTAATATTCCGCGCAGATGTTTAAAAGCCTTTGAGTAGCTGAACAGTGCGAAGTAAATATTCATTCACTCACCCGCGCAGATGTTTACCTAATCACACAAATGAAATTTCCCAAATATCCCAACAAAAAAAGGGGGTTTCCTGTCACTTTTGGCCTCACGCGAAACAACTGTTGAGCATTGCACTGTTCAAAAACGTATCCGGACTTGGGTCCGGATATTTGACACTCCGGATAATACACGTTCGGATAAACGACGCTCTACTGTATCTTGAAAGTAACTAATTAAAATACCTGTACCAAAAAAAGAGAGTACGGCCTGGAGGAAAGTTATTGAGAAGGTTGAGGTCCACCCGGAGCTGTCACGCCACTGAAGAAGAAATTATATTTTATTACGAACATTGGTTACCAAAAATAAAAATTTCCCAAGTTGCTGAAAAATTTTTTCAAGTATTTCCTTACGATTTTTAAGACAAATTGAATATTGGTTCTATATGAATATGTTAGAGCATGATATAAAAACAGGTATCAGATTCTACCGTACCAATTTAGTTTTGTTAATGTATAAAAGCTATATATATATATATATATATAAACTTCAGAAAATTCTTCAGAAGAAAACCTTCCTTTTGATTAGGGGAAAAATGTCCAATACTGAAAAAAATCCCAAGTACATTTCCTTTTATTTTGCCTACCCACTCACCCATTCCTGCATATCCATTTTCCTTTCCTAAGATATTGTTTCTTAAAATATTTTTCGAAAGGTTACTCAAAAATATTCCTCAGAAATGTCGTCGAGTCATGCGATATTATGTTTTGTATATCTTATTTCCAAAGATTCCGTCTTTCCCTTATGTTTTTTTTATGTTCCTGGAACTAAAAGCAGTGATGTTTACTCACATCCCAATAACAGTTCGATAAAAACTCTGGAAATCCATTCTTTCCGAACTATAAGTTATTCGAAATGATGTATAATTTCACCTACGTCGGTTTCGTATATTCGATAGAACGTTTTTTGCAATATTCTTAAAACGCAGTAGCATTCAATGTGATATTCTGCGACTATAAACACGCCGTTACAGAGCATTAAGCCGAAAGTTTCAGCAACACTGGTAATAACTTTCAACATACGTATCATTTGACCATTCAGGAGAAATAATAAAAGTACGAAGTAACATTTTATGTAATACAGATTCATATATAGTCACGAATAGATATATATTTCAAAGAAAGTTGAAAGGGCATTGTTGCTGTAGATGGCGCTGTGCAAGTTCGTGAGTGATACTAGTTGTACGAGTGTTTTTGATGCCAGGTATATAAAACAACTCGCCAAACGTAACTGAATTTTTTTTTATTACAGACCAACTTATGAAAATAACAGTTTATTTGACCAGTTCACAAAACTCAATCAACACATTAATCACTCAACACGTGCAACATTAAAATTAATGCTACATGTCATGTTTTGGCATATTACAATGGCATGTCCATTTATCTTAAATGCATCAGGAATAGTCAGTAAAGACCTTACTGACTATTCCTGATGCATTTAAGAGGCCCTGATCCTTTATACAATGATACGTCTCAATTAGGATTCTTTTGAGTAAACAGTATATATGTTACCATTAAAGTGTGTAATTCAGTTATTCCATAGAATAACTGAATTTGAAATATGGAATAACTGAATACTAGGTAAAGTATGAAATTTTTCATCTATTATATACTTTATTTTAGATGAAAAATTCCATACTTTACCTAGTTATTCTATGAAATAACTAATGATAGAGCATTAAAGTGAGCCCTTTATCCTCGGCCAAGGCGCGGACGACGGACATGACGTAATAATGTTGTCTTGCCACTGTTGCCAGTTGGCATAAAGTTTGAAATTCGCTGTTTTTTGATTAATATGTCTAGGAATAACATTTGAAGATTAAATCTTATTGAAGTTGACTCGAAATCAAACGAGGCTTCCTGCCAAGCCCGAGTTAACGGATGTCTTAGACGTTTTTTTGAAAATTGTACAGTTAACTTTATAAATTATATATAGTTTAAGCAAACTAAAAACATTCTTTCATAGTTAATTGAACTAAGTTGTAACTTAATCTTTTAGTCACCAAATCTGGAATTAGTCACCAAATCCAGAATTAGTTGCCAAATCTAGAATTAATCACCAAATCTGGAATTAGTTGCCAAATCTGGAATTATTCATCAAATCTGGAATTAATCGCCAAATCTGGAATTAATCGCCAAATCTGGAAATAGTATCTGAAGTTAGCGCCAGATGTGGGATGGATCTGAAAATGGGAAATCGTTGCTCTTGATGATCGTGATCAGGACAATGGAACAAAATTATTAAATTATTGTATTGTCATCGGTCCTGGACAAGTAAGGAAAATTTCGAATTAATCTAACCTTTTAAAGTGGGTAAAAGTTGAGTTCAAAGATTCTGTTACATACAAGTGAAGCTTATAAAAGGGTGTTAAAAATGTAGAAAATCCTTATTTTTTCTAGACCCATTAAACCTAATCGCTTAATTCCGACAGTAATTCAAAAATTCATGATTAATAAAAAATAAAACCAATATATATTTTAAATACAGTTATTTTTATTCAATTAATATGTTGCCGTAATAATTTATGTTGAATATGGGTGTCTTAATTTCAAATTAGATTTGCAATGCTATTTTGCGTGATACTCCATACGAGCAATTCATGAATACATTGCAGTATAATGCAAATGAAGGTATACAGGGTGATTATAAATAAAGTTCCAATTTTAAAAATGTAGTAAAAAAAGAACCACTGGTCAGAATGACTTCAAATTTAAATTGAATGTTCTTGAAGAATGGGTAAGCGGTACGGCTTAAGAAAAGTTCCGTTCCAAAGTATCAATAGATGGTCTGCAAGTGGCATAATACAAGTGATATTGGCTACAAATGACATGACATTTCAATATTGGCATGTTTTATATCATTGAGAGATTATTCTATCATTTCCGAAAAGTATCTTGAGCAGTTGTATTACTGGCTTTGAACGAGCCATCTTGCATTTTACAGCACCATCTATTGATACACTTTTGATTTCTTTTCTTATGTCCTACCATTTCTCTCTTCTTTACTACAATTCGATTCAAATTTCAAGTCATTCGGACCAGTGGTTATTTTACAGCATTTTGAAAGCAGAACTTCAATTATAACCACCTTGTATTATTATAAAATTAATTTAAATGTTATCTCAAATACCACTTTCTCAGATTTTTCTTAGTCAACATTTTGCAACATTTGCAATTCCTTGAATACAAAATCACGATAACTGAATAGAATTATACATATTTTCATATACTTATTTTTTAAAAAAAAGTAAAGCTTAGAAAACACGGACTTTGTATTTATTTTTCATGTACCGAAGGTGATAGAAACAAGCTCGTGGACATATTTATATTTTTTCGATTTTTATTCTTTATGGGGATTTGTTCCTTCTATGTGCATAAATCCGTACACAAAATACATTTTCATATAACAAAGAAAGAAATTCAATTTGATGGTGACATGTTACATCAGAACATTTTGTATTCATTGAATTTGAATAAAATAGAAATGGATTTTATTTACATAATCCGCATTCAGAATATCACATGAAATTTTTATATTGACCTAACATAAAAAGGAAATAGAGTCGCGCAATGTACAACTTTATGAATAAATCAGAATCCCTGCGAGTAAGCCACCATCGTGATTTACTCGCAGATATTTGATTTTATTTATTTGCTTTCTGATGTCTCTTTAATGTCAATTTTTGAATAAGTGCTAAATTATTTTAGATTTATTTGATAAAAACTGCATATCATACAGGATTATTTCTATAGAGTCACCAATGAGTATCTTTCATTACATTAGGAAGTAGCATCGTGAATATAGTAAAAAATATTTTATAGCATAAGAATTAATTTTTGAAGTACATAAATTAAGATAGAGGAAAATAGTTGCTTTTTAAAATGTTTAATAATAGATGTTCGATATTCCTACTATTTAGTTTTGTATGTTATTAACAGTCCCAACGAATTTTAATAAACACTGAGTGCACATATGCGGATTGTTCTAAGAAAAATGGCTACAATTGTGAACATTTCTGATAAATTTGTCAACTGCTTGCATGAAAAAAATAAATTTATTTTTCTTAACTTACTCTCAAAAAGCCTTTTTTCAAGAAAGTTACGCTTTGTTAAATGTTATTTAATACATATTTTTGAAAATCCTTTTTTTTTCTTTCGTTTCTTACAAATCTTAACTCTATTCTAAAAATAGGCTTAGCTAAATATTTTCAAAGCTTTTTAAATAATTCATTGCTTGAACTAGAATTATTTTATTTAACCGTTTTCTACACTTAAAATTATATTTTGTAAAATATATATATTTTTATGGAAGCATACATTCACATGTATCTATATATATATTTCAAATTTATACTTGTTCATAAGTTATATAAGATATATGAATTATATTTGGAGAAAAGAATTAAAATAATAATTCTAGATCTTTCATTATAAAATAACATTAAAAAATAAGACACAATCGTTCATTTTTATTAATTAAGCATTTCATAGGAACTGTTCACAGGTTTTTAGGCGAAATCAGAGAAAATTCGAATAAAATAAAATAAATGTGTAATATTTAAAAGTTATTAAGAATGTCATGGCATCACTCTTTGTATAAAAAAATTCTTACCAATTGTGATAGTATAATCCGATCTTTGCAGATTTTAACGACATATTATCGAGCTAAACACCCGTAGTTACGATACACAAAAAATAAATTATTAATCTATTATATAAAAGTTTTGATATTAGATTGTTTTTATCGATTTATGCAACTAAAAATAGAATTAAATTAAGACTTATTTTTTAGCATTTCGACCAAACTACTTTTTCGATCAAAACTAAAAAATTTTTTATAACAATTTCAGTTGCATAAAGTATTTAAACAACTATAAAGATGGAATGCTTAAAAAAAAATCAAAAATTTCTTTTTCCTATTCTCCAAACAAATTTGTCGCATCTTCAAAGAAGATTGGCTACCTCGTAAGTATTACCGATGAGAATATAAATGGGAAAACACATAGAAAATAAAAAAATACAAGCACCCTTACTTTGATTGAAGCTCTCAGAAGAAAACAGGGTGATAAAACCTGGATGATGAAGTTTTTATGGAATGGGAAAGGTGCGCTGCGTCCAACGAGATATCATGCAAACTTTGTCAGTCCTTCTCAGACATTCTTTTTTCAGATAAAGAATGAGTACGGGTTCGCGTAAACGTTAAATCCGTGACGCACCAAAATAAGAACATGTACCCTAAGAAAAAGAAAAATTACTTGTTTATTTTCATTACCTACTTGCATTTTATTTTTGCTTACATAAAAAATTACATAATAAATAAAGAATTCAAAGTTATAATTTTTCTAAATTGTAAATATAGTATTTGGCTTTAAAAAAATTTTAGTTTAAAAAAAACTAAGAATCACACTTTTATAGTTAATCGAACTATGTTGTAACTTAATCTTTTAGTCGCTAAATCAGGAATTAATCGCCAAATCTGGAATGAGTATCTGAAATGAGTCGCCAGATGTGGGATGGGATCTGAAAATGGGAAATCATTAATCCTGAAGGTTCTAAGCAGGACAATGGAACAAAATTATCAAATCATTGTATTGTCATCTGTCCTCGACAAGTGAGCAAAATTTTGAATTAATCTGAATTTTTAAAGGGGATAATAATCGAGTTAAAAAAATCCGTTACATACAAGTAATGTTTATAAAAGGGTGTTAAAATAGCAGATTCTAGAACTGCGTTAGAGAGGAAAATTCAATGCCGAACGTACATTCTTCGTCCTCATCCCCCTCCCCTTAAAACTTCTGAAGAGTCTACAAACACCTCAACTAAAAAATTTTCTATCTATATATATTTTGTGAGTGTATAAGAATTACAGGAGGAGCAGTTAGAGATAACAGATTCATTTTTTTTTTTTTGTATTATTAGAACAACAGACTTGAAGTTTAGCAATCATATTTTTTTTTGTTGTTGAGTAGAGATCCGCTAAGAACATGTTTTGTGGAAATTGATTCTTAAGAAGGATCGTAAGGGACTACGGATGCGTTATAGGTTTAAAAAATCCATATTTTGAACTATTATACCTGCAAACTTGAAACTTTGTTAGCATCTTTCTTTTGAAGAGTAGAGATTCATTATATAAAAACAGATTTTGCGGAAATCTACTTAAGAGGTAGAGATATGGATACGTAAAAGATAATTAAACTTTTGTTTTGGTGATGCCTTCTAATTTGCCGAAATTGGTCCATGGTATAATACGTAAATGCCTTTCCTTCATGATTTGTGAGTGGAAAAATTTATTGTGGTTTAGTTTTTAAACGCATTATAACATCAAAACGTCCGGCGGCTAAAATGTTTTGAAAAAATGCTCGTATTTTTGCTTTTAAGTTTTAAAAAAAACAAACATTAAAAACTTTTATGAATATTCTAAATCTATTTTTCTCTTTCCTTAAAATAAAATATATTTGTTATAAAAATTAAGTATACTGCTTTATGAATAAATTCAAAGCAGATGTGGAAGTAAACATGTTCCAGTTTTTGAGAATTGCATGAGCTTTTATAGAATAATATAAAAAGACTGATAAATATTCATTTAAAGAGAAAAATTTTAATTTGTACATTTTTTACAGCCAAAAAAATTCATAATTGCCAAATGATTGAAAACAAAATACTTTCTGTAAATGGCAATTCGCAACTTCGTCTATCAATTTAAAATGAATCGAATAATAAATACCATTAGAAAACGAATTAAATTTGAAACATCGAACGCTTTGAATTAAGCCTTTTCTTCAAACACAACGAACAATAAATATCCTATAGACTTCTTTTAAATTTCGTTCGTCAATTTCAGCTCATGGTTTTTCGTTTAACGAAAAAGGATACGAGAACGGAAAAAAAAAAAACTCAAATAAGCCTCTATAATGTTTCATGGCAATTTCGCGAAAATGCAATTTTAAAGAAATGCAGATAAGGAAAAGATTCCTTGCCGTCGAGATTTTGTTCATTTGAGAACAAGAAATATTTAAATTACACTGCTGCATTTCAAAAATGCATTTCTGCGACTGAGAAATCTGTAATTTAACTCGACAAGATATTCTATTGTGTTCGAATGTATTTTCCTCAGTCAATTCCTCAAATTAAATGGCGAAATGTGATCTAACTGGCGGCAAGTTCGCTGGGATTTAAAATTAATGCTTCGAAATTTGAAGAAAAACGAAATTCACGAGTGATGGTGTTCACAAAAGGATATGGGGTTGCACTCGATAAAATGTTAAGATTCATTAATTTCGGAAGGTTTAATATTTTGAAGAATTCACGTTATAATAAACTCATTTCACATTCAAAACACGTTTATTTCTATGTATTTTTTCATCTGTAGCGACTATATTAAAAAATGCAGAATGTTTTAAATTCATGTAAAAAATTGTGGATTCAGACCATGTAAAGGATGTCCCCCAACATACATTAGTAATAGGGAGTTGGAATGAATACCAGCCATAATCAAAACAACTATAATTTATTAATCCTTTAACAAGACTCCGAAACCCAGGCTAGGAAATGCACTAAAAAAAGTATTGGAGCAAAAACGAGGAAGACGAGATATTTAACATTTAATTATGAGTAGAATCACTTACTTTTGGAACATTTGGTAATTTGCGTTCTAAATAATCGTAACTCCTATCTCAGATTATCGCGACTTCTGATCGATTTGATTCTAATTCATATATCTTATTGACTGAACCGTCAATTATTAATCTCGTATAATCAATCGACGAGTCGCTCTCGTCTAGCTTTCAATTACTTTACGGTTAATCACTAACTTCTATCATCTAATTCCTAACCTCTCTCTCTTTTTCGAACCTAAAAGATAATGCTTAAATATAAGCCTTGATTCACATAGATCGTCGCATCTTCTTCGGGAGAAAGTTTTCAATTAAATAATACTTAAAGTAATAGATTTTCCCCAACATGATTAGTAAGAGACACGCGAATAGACCCATTACAACCTTATGTTAAATTTTAAGTCAAAGCGAAACGAATGCTGTGTTATATTGATTATACTATTTACTTTTTATCTGAAAATTTTAGGCTTCTACATCTTGGGTGGGTTTAATTGAATTCAGTCGTTATTTCGTTGTTCCCTGATTCAAATCAAAGCATACAAATTTTAAAACCTTTGATAAAAAAAAATATTAGATTCGTATCATTTTTGTTAACTACATTAAATTTTCAGTTATTATATGACTATGAAGTACGCTGAACAATTTTGGTACAATATTCCCTTTTCATTCTCATTATTAACCTTTTTCCCCACCAAGGGCAACATTTTCCCTCATTTTAAAATTGGTGAATGTCTTATTTATTTATAACCTTATATTTTTAACTCTTTTATAAGCTTCACTTGTATGTAACGGAATATTTGATCTCAATATTTTTACCCATTTTAAAAGAACAGATTAATTTGAAATTTGGTTCACTTGTTCAGGATCAATGACAATACAATAACTTAATAACTTGGTTCCATTGTCCTGATCAGGATCATCAGGACTAATGATTTCCCGTTTTTAGATCCCATCTCGCATCTGGCGACTCACTTCAGATACCATTTCCTGATTTGGCGACTAAAAGATTAAGTTACATTTTAGTTCTATTAACTATAAAAGGGAATTTTTTTGTTTTTTTAAACAGAATGTCAAAATAAAACATATTGCCGCGCGCGAACGGCATTACGTAACTTAATTAGAAACGCTTAGGAAAAGGGGGTGAGAACAGTCAGATCAATTGGCGCCAATGATGAAATATTCGTGAGTTGTATTATCATTTTTATTTAAGTTTATTGTGTTGCGTAATAATATGCAAGGTTTTTCATAATTCCCTCCTAGAATTTAAAGCGCTATAGGGGAAAAAAACTAAGACGAATAAAAAAAAAAGGACATATGAAAGCAATACAGAAATAACTCAAGTTTTATTTACACATTTTACAGGTGTTACACATGTAACCTTGGTTACACAGCATAACTCGAAGCAATAGCTCAGTTCCTTCCCCTCTATACTCAGTATGGTACGATCAATGATATTGAAAGCACGTGTTATCTTATTTGTGTTATACGAAAACTTAATCTCTTACAAAAAATAAATTGTAGTTTAAAAAAACTAAAAAACACGCTTTTATAGTGAATCAAACTAAAAAGTAAAAAATAATTCTTAATATAAGAATAAAATGATTAACGAGAAAATTAATGCCATTGTATTAAAAGCATGGGCTGCTCGATATCGATTGTTATAGTTTCTTACTAGTTCTATTCCGAAATGCAGAGGTTAGTGTAAAAATGTAGTACGAAACACCCCATGCTTTTACCACAATGACATTAATTTTCTCGTTAATAATTTTATTCATATATTGAAAATTATTTTTTACCTTTTAGTCCGATCTACGATAAAAGCGTGTATTTTTAGTTTTATTTAAACTATCAATTTTTTCATTGATGAATTAATCTTAAATGCGTCATTTTCTTAGAATCTGGAATACCCATTGGCATCCTATCAATGCGTCGATACGGCGTGGTTTGCAAAATGTAGGATCAACGAACTGAAGGAAATCTGGAAGAGCTAAGTTTCAAAATTTAATGCGGAATAAAGTGTAAAATCAATGATATTTTTCACTAAAAAGATCACTATTTGTATTAATCATGAGCGCTTTCGCTTTAAGGTTAGAACTAAATCTTTTAGTCACCAAATATGGAAACTAGGATCTAAAATTCGTCGCCAATTCTAGAAACTGGAATCAAAAATTAGTCGCCAAATCTGCAAATGGAAAATCGTTAATCCTGATTATCCTGATCAGGACAATGGATCAAAATTATTAAATTATTATATTGTCATCGGTCCTTGACAAGTGTGCAAAATTTCGAATTAATTTGCCTTTTTAAAGTGGGTAAAAATCGAGTTCAAAGATTCCGTTACATACAGGTAAAACTAATAAAATCCTGTTCAAAATGGTCTCTAAAAAAACAGTTCGAAACTTAAGGTGTGAGAAAAAGAGGAACACAAATGGGTATGAAAATAAAGTTAAATGTGAGTCCGTCGCTCTATCTCTCTCTACAGCGCGATTGCTCCGAAAAAGTGCAAAAACAGATTTTCAGTCTGTCCGTTTCACTTTCAATATTGATACAAGATTTCCCCACATGGTTACTATGCATACAAAGAAACCGGTAGGTAAGATCAAGGCATGAATAATGTTGCATGCTCAGACAAGCTACCATTAACAATTCATGAGTAAATCGTGAACCTAGACGAGAATAAAAAATTCATAGACGGAGAATTTAGAAGATCTACCGTGTGATATGAATGACCTTTACACGATGTTTTAGTTGAAAGAATCCAGTTCGATGGTGAGGTGCATTGAGTGAGAATTGGGGTTAAACGTCTCTATGAAACAGGTGACCAACAGACCCCAATATATATATATATATATATATATATATAAACCGTGAAGGCAATTATTTTACAAATTTCATGCTCGAAATTACTAAATGAAATATTAGTTTCACAAAAAATTGCATCATGTGATTGTGATTTTATCAATTATATCCACTAGAACAGCGTTTCTCAAAATGTAGGGCATGCTCCTCTAGGGGGACATGACAACTCTACAACGGGGATGCGAGCATATTGAAAAGTCGAAAGCAAAACATCATTTAAAAAAATTATTAATTAAATTAAAGTAAACAAACAAAATATATTCTGATATAATAAAAAATAAAATACACATTTACAGTGATGTAAATGTATTAGTACTGCATGATGTATTTTATAATTAATTTAGCAATATTAAGTTTAGAACAAGTTTAATAATTACCAGTGACCCCATCGGATTGTCATATATAAAATTATGCTCAAATGTTAACACTTATATTGATAATTTGTGCGGATTATAATTAATCCTTAACTGCCGATTAAAAGTTACACAGTTCGTTCCTCAATGCTACAGTTTTTTTACGTATGCGTGCGTATGTGTTGCATTGGGAGAGGGGAAGGAGAAACGGAATAAATAAGAAAATCCTTTGAAACAAGTAAATCCTTTGAAAACACTGCCAAGGTTCTTTTATTGCATTCCAAAGCCTTCGAAATAATTGTATGGATAGCAGTGCACAGAAAAGATCGTACCTCGGAAAGACGTATATATACGTTCAGGCAACTCCGCAATCTCTTCCACGTAAGCGCGCGTATGTGATGTATGGGGGGGAAGAATAAGTAAGAAAATATTCTGAAATAAGTAAATCCTTCGCGAACATTGTAAAGGTCTTTTTATTGCATTCCAAAGCCTTCGAATAATTGTATGGATAGCAGTGCACAGAAAAGATCGTACCTCGGAAAGACGTATATATACGTTCAGCAACTCCGCAATCTCTTCCACGTAAGCGCGCGTATGTGATGTATGGGGGGGGAAAATAAGTAAGAAAATATTCTGAAATAAGTAAATCCTTCGCGAACATTGCAAAGGTCTTTTTATTGCATTCCAAAGCCTTCGGAATAATTTATGGTTAGCAGTGCACAGAAAAGATCGTACCTCGGAAAGACGTATATATACGTTCAGGCAACTCCGCAATCTCTTCCACGTAAGCGCGCGTATGTGATGTATGGGGGGGGGAAGAATAAGTAAGAAAATATTCTGAAATAAGTAAATCCTTCGCGAACATTGTAAAGGTCTTTTATTGCATTCCAAAGCCTTCGAATAATTGTATGGATAGCAGTGCACAGAAAAGATCGTACCTCGGAAAGACGTATATATACGTTCAGGCAACTCCGCAATCTCTTCCACGTAAGCGCGCGTATGTGATGTATGGGGGGGGAAGAATAAGTAAGAAAATATTCTGAAATAAGTAAATCCTTCGCGAACATTGTAAAGGTCTTTTTATTGCATTCCAAAGCCTTCGGAATAATTGTATGGATAGCAGTGCACAGAAAAGATCGTACCTCGGAAAGACGTATATATACGTTCAGGCAACTCCGCAATCTCTTCCACGTAAGCGCGCGTATGTGATGTATGGGGGGGGGGAAGAATAAGTAAGAAAATATTCTGAAATAAGGGTAAATCCTTCGCGAACATTGTAAAGGTCTTTTTATTGCATTCCAAAGCCTTCGGAATAATTTTATGGTTAGCAGTGCACACAAAAGATCGCACCTCGGAAAGTCGTATATATGCGTCCGGGACAATTAATGTTTTGGCTGAGCGAGACGTTTATATACACCGGTGGCATTTAAGGGGTTAAAGTCGTATTATTGCTTTAGCGTCAAAGTATAGTATTTTTAATTCAATGCATTGTTATTGTATGGGGGAGTGCAATGAAAATTATATGATTTAATATTGGGTCGTAAATATTGAAGCTTTGAGAAGCACTGCACTAGAATATTCTGAAAAATAAGAGAGGATTTAAAATTTGACCTTCGGCAGTGTACTTGATAAAAATTAACAGAAAATTTTAGCATTGTCCCCCCCCCCTCACACACAAATACAATCTTAATTTATAGCCATCCAATGGTCTAAAATCATCACAGTCACTTTACAAATGCACAATTATGTGTTTTTTATTGAAATTAAAACTGATATTAGATTTGTACTTGTTTTACTTTCAAGGCTTAGATAAGATTTCAAATTTGACAATTGGGTAATGTTACTTCAATTTTAAAATTCGGTGCTTTTCAGTTTCGCCGGCACAGGCGATGAAGTCGCAAAAAATGATATAACCCCCACCAAAGAGAATATTCGCGCCGCTGGTAGCGTTTTCCGACCACATTTTCAACACAAGACGTGGTCTTTTCTTATCAGTAACGTCTTTTTCGTAATTATTCAAAAATGGATGAAAAACCACTGAGAACTAATATTTTATACGTATTTTGTGCGTTGTCGCCAATAACGCCAACTTAGCGAGATTTGAGTCGGCAAAACGGAAAAATACCAAAAACCATTTAAAATTTTTTTCAAAATTCAGAAAAGAGAATAAATTTTCATGGATACTTTTAAATCAAGTATAGTTTGTTTGCCGATGACGTTATAACTATGCACATTTTTAAAAAATGTTTCTGTGCAAAAAGTAAAAGTTGGCAACAACGAAGTGCACGAACTGATCGGCTGGATGCACGTGACTACATTTATCATATAACTATGACGTCACATGAATTTAGCCCATTGTTTGTCCTAAAGGTAAAATAAGCTTGTTCAGCAAGAAATGCTATTTCACTGTAACCGTTCCGTAAATGTTAAATGTTTGAGACGTGTAAAGCATCCCTTTTAACAGATATAACAGCAAAATAGATTCCCTCCACAGAGATAATTCAACCCAGCTCAGCAAAAATAAGACTAATGAATTCTGTCATCACCACTAAGAAAATAAAATGAGCTATGAGGATATTAATAGGAAAAAAATTCCATAGTTTACTTTCTTTTTTATGTTTGTATGATAAAGGGAAGGGGAAAAAAGGATCTAAGAAAATAGATTAACCGATGGAAAGTTTCTCTTCTTACTACAATCTTAATGTTAAGACACGTGACTTAGTCCTCCCCCCATAGCCAAACATTACTTTTAATTTAGCCTTTTGTAAATTCTACATTAATTTTATCCTTAAAAAAATATTTCTATATAATAATCAGCGTTATAATTTGCTTAATTTATTTTTTCTCTCTCACGCGGAACTGTGATTGGTTATCGTTAATAATTCCAAATTAGATCTTTAATCAATCCGTGCACCCTTGTGCAGTTTTCATTTCTGAAAGCTTTCACACTAATGGCTTAATTATATTAACGCTTGAGTGCTTATGCATTTCATTTCCTGGGTCTCCCTAATAGATGTTTGAGTTATTGCACACACGTGCCAAAAGTATAATAAATCGCTTCTCTTTTGTAAGAAAAGAGTGTGATTATATGCCTCTGATGATTAAGCCTTCCGATCTCACTCGCACTACCAATTAATTGGAGAGCTTCAATTGGACCGTTTGTATTTCCCACAAACCGTAGATTTATTGGCAATCGGTCAGAAATTAAGCAGGTCTCACTCCAGCACTGATTTTCGATTACTTTTATGGAGCGTTGTGCTTTGTGAAAAGTACCTCTTAAGATTTGTTAATACTGTTACGTTGGTCGGAGTTCGAGGATTTTATGCAAAATCAGGCAATTCTTTAAGAGTGATGAGTATTTATGGTCGTAAATCAATCCTTAAAAATACAGGATTCAACAGCCAAATTTCTAGAATAAATATCAGAAGGATTTCACACCTTCAACAGCACTCAGACACTATTATCAGTGTCTAACGTACACGTACGTAAAAGATTATCCACAAGCACCGCTCGTAATATTGAACAGTAGAGCTAATCGCTAGTTCTCACGGTCAAGGCAAGTTTACTAATCACTAGTCAAAACCAGACTGACTGTTATGGCGAGTATCGCTCTAATTATAGCCGTGGCGGAAACTTTGAGAAGGATGCGCTTGTGTGTGTGTGTGCGTCATAGATCGTGAAATTAGTGGATTTCTCCACTAATTTCTGGAAAAATCCAGAGAATCCCGAACTCGCCAAAAATGGTCGCCAAGTTGGTTGTCAAAAATGATGCCAACTTGGCTCTATCGCCAAGATTTCGCCAAGTTCCCATTGAATCGCCATTATAACGTAAGGGACGGCGTTGCTTGTGAATATTACAATTTTAACATGAAACAAATATAACATAGAGCAATATAAATGCATTTCACATCCAAATACAAATTATTTAAATTATTTTTTACAAAATTCGTAACAATACTTACTTTAGTGTACTGAAAGGTTTCGCGTCGAAAACATGTAGGTCTGATATCTCAAAAACTTAAATGTTCATCTGTAACGTCTCCCTTCTTGGGAGCCAATTTCCACACACACACACATAAGAAACCTTTTGTTAATGGATCTCTACTCAACAAAAGAAACATCGAAGTCCAATTTCAAGTATGTTGGTCAAAAAGTTCAACATTTTAATGTTCGTCTATATAACGCTTCAGAACTCTTATTGGAAGTCGATATTCGCAAGACATGTATTTCAGCGTATCTGTACTCTATAAAATAAACACACCAAATTTCATATCTGTACGGAGGAGGCCAACCCGCGGGCGCAGGGCGTCATGTCCCTTGTGTAATTTTGCGGCCCACGAGGTTCATCTCAACTTAACGAAATACGACTCTTATTAGCATTATTTTTGTTTTTTTAGTGTAGTGTTTTGTAACAAATAAATCGGAAATCAAATATGAAATTCAGCGAACATAAATCGAGCAGAAGCTTAACGGATGAAAACCTGCAGCATCATTTACGATGTGCAAATGCACGCATTGAGATCGACTTGCGAAAAGTGAAATAATTGAGAAACAAATATCTCACCTATTAAAAAAATTAAAAAATTTTTGATCATTTTATTATTATTATATTATATATGTTTGTATACATGAAAAATAATAAAAAAATTAATAATAGCTCATTCTGTTTTAAATTTTCACCCCAATAATTGTTTGTAATGGATCCGAATCAAATATAAAAGTTTATATTTTTATACGGGGTCAACGGGATTATAATTTTTTTCCGAAGTGGCTCGCAAGGTCATTTGGGTTGGTGATTCCTGGACGAATAGTTCAAAACTTCAAAGTTCGTCTGTATAACGCCTATCACTCCTCACAACTTCGCTTGGGAGTCAATTTCCGCCCGCAAAGCCTTATCTTAGAGAATTTTTATTCAACAAAAGAAACACGCTTATCAGATTTCACATGTCTGTAGATCTTATAGTTTAGGTGATTTTGTGATGAATCAGTGACTCACTTTTCTCCTTTAATATATACGAGTAGATTCCTTTGAAGAAATTGTCACCCTCTATTCTAAATTTATTCCAAATTAAATTTAATTGAACCGTTTTAAGTGTTTTAAAGTAAACTTTCACCAAAAAACGTTATTATATGTTTGTATTTGAAAATTCAGCACATCATACTGTTAAATTATTCAGCTATTTATTTTGCATAATTTAGTTTCCGTTTTAATAAACAAGCACATTTTCATCAATCATAACCAAAGTAATTTTATTTCCAAAATTTCTTTTTTTAAAAATTCATGGCATATGTAGAGTTTTAAAACAAAATATTTCAAAAATCGCGTACTTAAGACATTAACTCAAAACGAGTGTTTGTGTGGACTAATTCATTCTAATAATACTCGAAAATAATGATAGATGATACATTTTAGTATGCCAAACATATTTTAAAAGTTACTTCAATTTATTCTGCACAAACAATGAGAAAATATCTAAATTCTTCCTCCATTTTATGGACTCTCAGCATTGACACACTAGACGATTATTTTGTTTTTCAATTCCTTCTATTAGTTCACACTCACACTCTCCCTATATATATACCTTTTATTCAAATTTTCAATTGTTAATAAAATACTTTTTATACATCCATTCAAGTTCAAATACATTTTTAAAACTTGTAAGGGATGACACTTGGATGTTAATACAGTCTTTTAAAATGTCATTAAATAAATATAATTAATGAATAAATAGTAACAAAAATAATAGCCCAACACCATATATAAAAAGGAAAATGACTCGTTGTGTCCCTGTACCGCAACAGATAGCGCGTAGAACTTCTAATCCAAAGTTGTGGGTTCGAATCCCACTTGGGTTGGCCTAATTTCTGAGAATAGGATTTCTTTTTACTATGCTATTTGAATCGAATGATTTAATTTTGAATAAATAGTAACAAACAAAAATAATAGTCTAGCACCATATATAGAAAGGAAATGGAAAATTGCAAGGGAAATCGCTTTCTATTTTGCCTCTTAATATTGTGATTCTATTGTGATTCACATACACGCACATATTTATATTAATTGTAATTATTTAGTAAAAACTAACTAAAATAAAAAATTTCTTTGTTGACCTAAGTAAGAATTTACTTAAAAAAGGTTGTTTTTTTATATATATTACTTGTTCTGTTAAACAACTGTACTCCGCATTCTCTATCCCGTTGTATGTCGAATTACTGAAAGAAATTGCATTCCATTCCAAATTAAGTGTTCGAAAAGTGGTATTCTGTCATTACAAACACGATCACATGCACGTGAGGCATACGATTAATTGACGAAAATATTCCATCGATTCCTTATTATTCCGGGCCAAACGATTCTTCTAATCGCCCGGGCCCTCTCAGTGTTAGCTAACATTTTCGTTCGGAAATTCGATAACTTGGCCTTGTCGTTTCCGTTTGGCTTTGGCTTATTTGAATATCGATTTGATATATCTGGCTTAATGTTTACGGGATTTGAATTGATCAGAACATTTGCAGATAGCAGAATTCTTCCTGCAGCGCTGACCGGAATAAATTATTAGAATATCGATTTCATGCCCAGAACACGTTCCACTGGATCTCACGATTTTGGCGGGAAAAGTAGGGGTTGGGGGATAAACGAGCCTATAAGCAATTTCGAACTTTTTTGTTTTTAGTCCTGACTTCTAAATGTGTAGCGGCATGGGAAAAAAATGACTCGCTCGTTTTTTTCTCTCGTTTTTTTTTTCCGAATGTGGTTGTGTGACCTCTGCTGTGATATATTTTAGGGTTTCATTTCGAAAAAGGAGTGAAAAACAAATCTGGATCGTTTCGAACATGTTTAGAATATGTTTTGTTTCTTCTTTTTTCAGTTATTGCTTTGTCGCACATTACTAAATTTTTGAAAGAATTTTGATTTGTTTCGATTTTTTTGTTCGAGATTATATCTTTTTTCTTAGTTTCAAAAATTAATTTATAACAAAACTCACCATGAATTACTTTTATTGTTCACATTGTAATTTTTAGTGAGAGAATATTAACGTCGCACTTTTCAGCTACACGGGGGCTTTTGGCGACGGAACTCTTAATTTTGAATCATGGTCTAGTGATGAGAACGACACCTCAGCTGGCACCCCCTCTCCTAACTACCACACCAACGGGAGGAGGTTTGAGCTCTCGACAGATTTAACGTGCATCGTTCCCCTACACGGCGGGTCTTCAGTGGTACTGGGCTCGAATTCATGACACGCAAACTACGAGCCCGACACTTTCACCACTTGGCTACCGTGGCTACCTATAATTTTTAGTGGCTTGTGAACTAGTGCAAAGAGATTTTAAACCACGCTTAAAATTTATACACAGAGTAATTGATAATCAAAAAATATTTTACTTTCTATTTTTTTCGCTAAATTCGTTGCTCCTATTCAGCTTAATTCAACTTTTTACGACACATTTGTACTAACATGACACATCTTTACAAGTCCAGGCACAAACCGCACGTCCGCGAATACAGTCTTTCGACGAAATGAGTAATGAAGGCATTCGGTGGTTCTCCTAGATCTAGACACGACGACATAATAATGTAGCATTGCCACTGTTTCCAGTAGGGGTACAGTTCGAAATTCCCGGTTTTTCAAAAAATATCTCATGGAATACTAATTTGACGATTCAAATTATTCGGATTATGCTCCTATTGAGGCAAAGTCGAGAACGTAATGAGATCCTCCCCCGAGGCTGGAGCACAGACGATCCATGCCTTAAAACGTCCCTACCACGGGGTTTGACCACTTTGGAGACCACTGGTCTAGGGTATTGTTAATGTGTACTATATTTCTTTTATTTGGCCTTTTCTAGTTTCCTTCTTATTTTAAAGCATTTAAATGTGCTAAAGTAACATATATTTCTTTATCTTACTTTTATTCTTTTTTAACCATATCAAAATACAAAGCATGCTTATTATTTATTTTTAAAACCCCTTAAGCATTAATCACGAGTCTGACTCGTGTGAACTTATTTTGACTTTGTAAATCAATCACGAGTCCTACTCGTGTAAACTTATTTTTGCTGTGTAAATCAATCACGAGTCCTACTCGTCTAAACTTATTTTTAAATAATTATTTCAGGCACATAATTTATAAACAAGTAATCATTTCAAACTTTACAATTTATTCAAACAATTAAAACTACAAGGGGTTAATACTGAAAAGTAGATTTTGGAGAGAGATATAAATTATATAAAGTTTAAATAATTGCATAAATTTCTAATGGAAGCAAATTAAGTATCATCTCCAAGTGTAACACAATTCTATTTGTCAAATCATATACAATAAAATATTCAGTTTCCCAGAAAACAAAGTACTACTAAATGTAGATTGAAAACCAGCTTTATGAAACGCCTAAACATTCGCTCACAATCGAGCTCTACGAAATTCATATCGCGTTGAGCGAAAGCAAAATACTTCTGTGCCCATTGAAGCAATTTCTGCCGCGATCACAATTCCTGCATGCTTTGTCAGAAATGATAGCCAAGTCAGTTTCGAGTTCAGCAATTATTTCGAAGGAAGATTGTTGCAACAATTACTCGCTTCGTTACCATCCTGTTATTATTCGTCCGCACTAAGGACTGAAAGACACAACATTTATCACGCATCCAAACTTGGAACAAATCGCTGTGATTGGCACAATCGCTGAATTCCCTCGCCATAATTAACAGCGACCGTTATCGGTGATGAATTATGGCGATGGCCAGGCTTATAATTGTATCGCCCAATTACTGCAGGATCTTTCGTTATTTTTAGAAGTTTATCGATGCGTAAATATTAGTGGAATATCGCTGTTTATGGGTTGGTTTTGAATTACTGAAGAATGTGTCTGTAATTGGTGTTATGTACTGAATTCTGGACATGGGAATAGAAATTTTACTTTTCATGAAATTTAATGTTTGTTCTATGTTCCACAACTCAATTAAATTTGACTGAAAGAGTTAAATATCCATCAAGGCTTGAGAAATAGAGGAATTTTGTGAGACCTCAAACGTGCCATTTCCCCCTTACACTTCTGATTGAATTTGTAAAAACATGTAAATAAAAATTCAAAACAAATAACAGCTCATTTTAAAAGAAAGACTATCCCCAAAGATCTTTCTGGGTGGATTTTCATAAAGCCCGTTCTTTGATAGAAGAAACATGTTTTCCAAGTTTCAAGTTTGTAAATATAATAGTTCGAAAAGGGAAATTTTTTTAATCTATATTCTTCCCCCTCTTTTGGGGTTATATTTCCCCGAAATTCGTTCTCAGTGGATCTCTAATCAACAAAAGAAACAAATTTACCAAATTTAGAATATGTAGTTCTAATAGTTCAAAAATGGAAATTTTTGTCTATAACTCCCCCCCCCCCCACAACATGGTTAGTCAATTTTCGAAAAACTCGTTTTTACTGGATTTCTATTCAGTAAAAGGAATATTCCTGCCAAATTTCAAAACTGTAGGTCTAACAGCTCCAGACATCTCGGATGAGTAAGTGATTCTCGTATATACAGATATACACAGATTTTTAAAAAAATTAAGTTCATGTTCGGTAAAAGCAGGCATTTTCGAAAACAAGAGTTGTGCAATTTATTGGTAGCAAAAAATTAACCCATTAGAGGCTAAACATAGTTTAAGAACTAGAACTTAGATCCTCTTCAAATGTCCAAGCCATTCTGATGTTGCCAAAGATCTACAGAAAATAAATATATTAAAAAAAATAATAAGGGCAAATTCTGAAACTAATACACTGGAAAAATAATGAACTCAATTGATGATGGTCACGTGATGAAGATAGACGCGTGTTCTACATTGAACACCAAAGTGAAATTAAAGTAATTATGCTTTTTGTTTTATTTGTAAAACTTAGATAAAATTGTGTTTCATGATTGGGTGTAGATATTCAAATGTTATAAAGAAAAATTTCTTCAAAAGGATTAAAATTTAAAAAAATCTTATTTTATGCATGTATTTTGAAATAAAAGGCATTTTTAAAGCTATGGGCGTTATTTTTGTTGACAAATATGTAATTTTAAGAGAGTTTCTACAAAGTGCAAAAGTGGGCTACAACAAAGCGCCTTAGCAGGAAACACGTGATTGCTTTTATCATGTGACTATGACGTCAAATGAATTTTTGAACTGATTGGCTTGAAACACGTGATTGTCATTTTCATGTATCTATGACGTCACATGAATTTAGCCCATTAAAATTAACATTTTGTTTTGTCTCCTAATCTAAAAAAAATACCTGAAAAGCGAAAATGTTTTCATTGTTTTATTTTCAACGTATCAAGACATCTTTTCAAGATTATAAAATAAAAATTACCCCTACTGACCGCATTTTTGTTTTGGGAGTAATTTCAGGGTAAAATATAATACTCACTGGGGCATGACGGTCACTAAAATAGCCCGAAATTTAATGCAGATAAGGAAAGATTCAATCTCTGTAATGCAGCGTTTCTCAGACTGTGAAACGCACCCTCTAGGGGGGGGGATAACTCTACAAGGGGAGGGGGTGCAAGCATATTGAAAAGTCGAAAACAAAATATTATTTTAACAATTATTAATTTACTGAAAGTAAAGAAACAAAATACATACTGAAATAGAATGCATAAAAAATAGAATGCACATTTGTACTGATATAATACACTTATAAATGTATTAGTACTGCACAATATGTATTTTATAATACATTTAGCAATACTAAGTTGAGAATAACATTAATAATTACCAATGACCTAATGGGCTTGTCATATATAAAGTTATGTACAAAAATTAACACTTATCTTGATAACTTGTACGGTTTATAATTAATGCATTAACGGCGGATTAAAAGTTACGCGATTCGCTTCCGAATGCCACCGTTTTCTACGAAGGTATGCGTATGTGATGTAATGAAGGAGGGGAAGAATAAATAAGAGGAAATCCTCTGAAATAAATTTTTCACAATCACTGTCAAGATCATTCCAAAGCCTTCGGAAAAATTTTATGCATAAAAGAGCACAGAAAAGATCATACTTCCGAAAGACGTATATATACGTCCGGTGTATTTAACGCTTTGGCTCAGCGAGACGTTTATACACTTCGGTGGCAAGAGTTTAAAGTTATATTGTAGCTTTAGCGTCAAAGTATTTTTTCTTTTAAATTAAATACATTGTTATTGTATAGAGGGGAGGGGGCGATGATAATTATGATTGAATATTGGTTCGCAAACATTAAAACTTTAAGGAGCACTGTTATAATGTGATCAAGTGTTCCGACAGCTCCCTGTTACTTTCATCATCACCTTAAATACCAAATGACTTCGTAAAAAAAAATATGAGTCCTTTAAAATTTCCTGTCAGTTTTAAGTCACATATAAACCCCTTCCATCCACTTCAACTCTATATTTCATAATAAGCGAACCACTATTTTCTATATCAGTCAATAAGAAATCTTAATATCCTTATTCGTGAATATGAGGATAGACACTTTTTACAATCCATTGTTCGATCATTTTCCTATAAAAAAGTTATTCCGTACGGGTGTATGAACATAAAAATCGCTCGCACACACATTCAACTAGGGATATTTGCTGACGTCATCGCTCCTAAGCTCTTTAAGTCCCTGCTTTCCGAACGAACGGTAATCAATGGCAACAAGCTGCGAAACAAAGATATCCTCAATTTCTCTTTTCTTTTGCCATTTTTTCCCCATCAATACATTACGAAAAAGAAAGGAAAAAAATATAAGGAGGGCTCACAACAGTGTTATGTCAGCGAAATTCCTGCAGAGACGATTGCTGTAAGTTTTTACAGCTTTTAATATTAATTTACGGCTAAGCACTGCAAGAAATTAATAACGCTTAAAAACTACTTCTTAGGGGAGGAGGGAAAAAATTAAGGGCTTCGAGAAAATAGCCAGTTTCATGAGCTTAAAGTCTCAATGCTTTTCTTTCACTATCATTATCTTCGTTCTTAAAGGAACGTTCTTTTTTTTAAAGTTTTTCATTACAGAACAGAACCTATCTTATTTGCATTTTTAAGCGCAGATTGAGAATTCAAGCGAGCAAAATAATTGCTTATTACCGAGTCTCCCCAATGCCTCGAATGGAAAAAATAAACTTTATCGCCATTTTTTTCCCCTTTAATTTTCCCTAATAAAGCCTGAAAAGTGAGAAAAGTTTCCCGCGTAAGAAAAAAAAATATGTAATGATTTCGAGTTTGAAAATTAAAAAGAAATGAACCATGCGGACTGTTTAAAAACGTAGGAGTTATCCCGGAACCGACATTCCATAAAAATGTAAATTATCGGGCCGAAATAAAGATTCTTCTTCGTTTTAAGGTAGGGGGAAAATAGATTATTTAAGAAGTCAAAATTAACTTGATTGCTTTCGATTTTAAAATTTATTCATAATGTTTTCCTAGAAGGCTGAATTTTGTATTTTAAGTCTCTTGGAATTTAATCAATATTTCTGCTTCAAAAATGAAGTACTCGTTTTATACATAAATAAAAAGTTCTGATTCTAATTAAAATTTTATCAATCAATCTTCCGTTTTCAGTATAGTTTAAAAATAATAAATTATAAATAAAAACTTGTTGTTCCTCTTAAGGTATCCGACTACCCTAAAATTGTGAATTTTGCCAAAAATTGACAAATTTTTTAATGATTTTATTTTATAGGCCATTTTATTACCTTTATAAAAATGCCAAGTTTATTAATTTCCGTTCTCTAAAACAAACACTACAAGTGTTTTAGTAAAAGCAGATGCCATTACTTTCAGCAAGATGTCATGCTTTTAAACGTGTTTTACTCGAAATGTGTTTTTTTGAAAATGCTCAAACAGGGACAGCGATTGCTCAAAAAGTTTTGAAAATAGTTACCTGAAATTTTTTGTGTATGTTCTGTATAATAGTAGAAGTGTTTTAACCTTCAGAGTTATCAATCCCTGTTTTATTACAAAATATACAGCCAGCCCTTTATGTGAATATAATCACTGTTTTTTAAGCAATTTCATATAATAACTCAGATAAAGTGCTCTAGAGTTTTTGTAAAAACTAAAATATGTCTTATCCTGAAGGTCATTTCAAAAATGAATAACCTAGCAACACATCAGAACTGAAAAGTTGAAAATGTGCTCATAAACTTTTGGTACAGAATGGGCCCCGTTTATGTTATTTTTTGTAAATGTTTACCCATTTTTTCCCATCTTAGTAATAATAATTTCTTTTTCTCTTCTTAATTAATTCTTCTTTCTTTCCAAATAATTGAATTTAAATAATTTTTTCTTGTAATAATATTCTTAAAAGAATTTTATATGTATATTCTAATTTAGCTGACACTAAATGTCAAAAAAAAATTATTTATTTATACGCTATTTGAAAATCATAGTTTGCCTTGTAGTCAATCCTCTTAAAATGATCTTATATTAGTTAACATAATATTTTGTCATCTAAAACCGACCTTTTTTCTTTAAAAATTTAAAAGTACAGAGAAAGGGAAATATTAAAATAAACATCTGAAAATCGTCATTACTTCTGAGAAACTTTCGGAAAATTTGAGAATACCTAGATACAACTTCTTTAATAAAAAGAAACAAAAGAAAACTAATTTAAAAATCTTCAGTTTAAAAGCATCTTATTTCCAGAAAATTCTTGTAGAATATAAAGCGCTAAATAATTCTTCATACTTAGTGAAAAACCTTCAGCTTGCTCACTATTTGGAAAATAAAAATAAAAACTAGATTTCTTTTATAAGTGTAGGAACTTGAACATTTTTTTTTTACTTGAATACTTAGTTTTCCATTAAATATTTCGAGCACAAAGCATTGCCAACATATTTTCCTTTTTATTAAGTCAGCACACATATTTCTTACTGTTGCCATCTGAGATTAAAACTTATTTTATTCACAAAAAAAGCTTGAATTCTTTTAACTTCACAAAGTGTTAGGCCCAAAAAATTAATTGAAAACTGCATCCAAATTGAGAAATATGAGAAGAATTTTACTTTTTTACATTAGCTCTCTTGGAATCTTTAGAACTTAGTTTGTTTCTGAAAATTCTTCAAAATCATCTCGGGTTACGCTACCTAAAAACGTGGAATGCGAAGCCTAATTTTTTTAAGGCTTTTCAAGTTAAACGTTCAGTAATAAAATGCAGGAGAAAAAAACACTGTGCAAGTTTTCTAATATATGTTTACCTCTCTTTTGCAAAGAATTTAGTTTAATCCTTGAAGAAAGCATCACATGTTACACGCTTCAAAACACCGTCTTACTCGTGTTCTCCACGCTGTACCAACATTTTAAATCAAAACAGAATGAAACTTTTTTTTTCTAATTTATCACAATTTACAGTAGCATTTTATGAGATTTTCTTTAAAAAAAGATTATCATTTTGCAGCCATGTTTGTGAGTGCATACATAACAAGTACGAATATATTAATTCGTTCAACTGCTTTTACTTTTATTGCATGTGATATCTTTAAAAATACATAGCACGCAAATTTATAAGACATTAATCTGAATTTTTTATTGCATTACTTTTGATGTTTTTTAAAACTACTGGAACTATTCTGTTCACCATGAATGCAGTTTTTTGCACGAGTTCTTTGGCAATTTTGCATACACACAACAAGGACTGTGCATGATACAGTTACGTATTTAACATACAGTGAAAATCGTTTAACACGAAACTAAGGGGACTGAAATATTTTTTCATGTTAATGGATATTACAAGAAAAACATATATCCTACAAAATTAAGTTTATTAGAGTACATGTTATTTTTATAGATATGATGCACTTAATGAAAACCGTTCAAACATTTACGTAATTTATAATCTTTTTTTTAACTGTTGTTGATGAAATAGTGTTAGCAATACACAAATCTTTAATGATTTTCACTTTCGTGAACTGTTTTTGATCCACAGCCTTAAGACAGTGGTTTTCAAACTTTCAATACTTGCGAACCAATATTCAATCATAATTTTCATACCCCCCCTCCATATAATAATATATTAAACTCGAAAATACGATACTTAAACGCTAAAGCTACAAGATGACCTTAACCTCTTCAGTGCCACCGGCGTATATAAACGTCTCACTCAGTCTGTGCGTAAATTGAACTGGACATATATATACGTCTTTCAAAAATACGATCTTTTATGTTCACTGCTATCCATAAAATTATTCCTAAGGCTTTGGAATGCAATAAAATTACCTTGACAGTGTTTGCCAAAGGATTTTCTTATTTACTCACTTTCTCTCCCCCCGCCCCCTTCTCCAATACACCACGTACATGTGCAAAACGGTGGCATTGGGGAGCGAATCATGTAATTTTTAATCGGCAGTTAAGGGATTAATTATAAACCGTTCAAACGATCAAGATAAGTGTTAATGTTTGCATACAATTTTATATATGACGAGCCCGTGGGGTCACTGGTAATTATTAACCTTGATCTTAACTTAGTATTGTTAAATTAATTATAAAATACATTGTGCAGTGCTGATACATTTATAGGTGTATTAAATCAGTGTAATTTTTTATTGCTTTCAATAAATTGTTTATTATTTTAATAATTTTTTTGTTTTCGGCTTTTCAATATGCTCGCCCCCCCCCTCCTTGGGTTATCATGCCCTCCTAGGGGGCACGCCCCACAGTTTGAGAAGCACTGCCTTAAGAAGATCCATCTTCATTTTAAGCGGAATTGCAGTTTGCTTCCCCCAAGAGTTCCTTGCCATTGTAATCGTAAAATGTATGCTGGATATCAACGCACAAAACTGAAGTGGAAACTAGTCTTCCCATCGTTATAATAGCAAGGCCTATATATTACAATGGATTTTGTGCTTCTCACTGGTGTATTTTGTAAGATCATGCAGATGGCATGGTATCTTCCCAAGGCTCACGAAAGGGTTAACTTTCATAAGGGCCTCTACACGGTGAGTCTTTAATGGCATTAGAGCTTAATATCATGACATGCTGGCCATGAACACTCGGCTACCAAGTTAGGTTTTAGGTTAATATTACAACACAGGTTGCTTCAAAGTCATGAGAATGAGCAAAATTCACTTGACGCCATAGTCCCATGATAACTGCAGCCACGTATTTCCAGCCAATCAGTTCATGCGCTTCGCTGTTGCCAACTTTTGCATTTCACAGAAACTTTCTTAGAAAAGCACATTTATCAGTTGCAGTGCACTTAGATTAAACAAAATGCATTTGTGATTCAAAAGTTTGCATATAAAATTTTTTTAAATATGAAGAGTTTTTCGAAGACTTAATATTTGAACATCTGTATCAAATTTGAAATTGTTTCAAATTTTATAAGTAGAAAAACAAGTACAAGTCTAAGATCAATTTTGAACTCAATGTACATCACGTGATTACATTCGTCATGTGACTGTCATGAATTTAGCCCATTGGTCGATATTAAAAATAATATATTTTAAAAAACCCAGAATATACAATTTTATACTTCTTAATGTTATCATCATCAATAAAAATCAATATCTTATACAACTATTGCAATTTTATGCTGACGATGTAAAACAATTGCTTAGAGTTTCGAGATAGAATTTAATATAACCATTAGAAGATTATTTTTATTCGAGTTTTATTATGATATATAAATTCTAATAATCAAGAGTTCTTAAATTATAAATGGAATCTCTTTGTTCAAACACATTTTAAAAGCATAAGGACATCAAATACAGCGTAAGGGGATAATGGTTCGAATTTCTGCAAATCCTTTCTTAGCGTGTCGATTGTTAACATGAATGCTTCGTCCGCGCATGCGCAGTCGTCTCTTCTCCCGGGAGATCCGTTTCCTAGGAATTTACCTTTTCTATCGCGGAGTCGTGGTAATTAGTGTTTTGAAGTCAACAGGAAAAGAACACAATCGGGGGACTTTAATCTGCTTGTGAAAGAATTTTAATATCAGTCGAAAATGTGAATTCTTGTTTTAATTAATTTCCCCCTCGAAGATATTCAAATGTTCGAATCATAATAGCAGTTCCGGACAACGACGAAAAGAATTGGAGGAAATCTCTAGGTATTTGCTCCTTGTAAATATATCGATCGAGTGGTTTAATAATCGTTATGAAGTTACAATAATGCAGTTATCTATCTGACTTGCCTCTTTTTATCAATTAATGACAATTTTTAACTCGTTTATTGTTTAGTTTTCCTTACTATACATTAATGTTGAATCATTATTTTAAAATTGAATTATTTGGAACTGTCCTGTGCTATTCTGTCCATAGTTTTTTGAGTGAGAGAGTGAATATTAACATCGCACTGTTCAGCTACACGAGGGCGTTTGGCGATGGACCTCGAAATTTTGAACCATGTTCAAGTGACGAGGATAACACCTGAGCAGATACCCACTCTCCTAACTACCACACCAACGGGAGGACGTTTGAGCTCTTAACAGATTTAACGTGCCCCTACACGGTGGGTATTCAGTGGTACTGGGCTCGAACTCATGGCATGCCAACCACGAGTCCATTACCTTGACCACTAGGCTACTGCGGCCACACCACACAATTGGGAGGACATTCTGAAAATTTTCAAGTGACCAGCTGGCACTCCCTCTCCGAACTTCTACACCACGCCAATGGGGGGACTATAAGTTTCAAAAGATTTAACGTACGTTAGCCCTTCTACATAGCTGGTCTTCAGCGACGTTGGAGCTCGAACTTATGACTCGCCGGACATGAGTTCATGGCCATAATCATAAGACTACCATGGTCACCACAGGGTTTATTTTGTCTGACCATGATTTGGAATGAAAATCTATTGATTTTCATTATTCTTTAAATATAAATAATTTAAATAAACTAATCAAACCTTAACTGCATTTGTAACTAGATTGAATGTTTAGAGTGCTCCTATACCACGCAGGCCCAATACATTTACATAAACCCATGTCTTCCTCGGGATTCAAACCCGGGTCCTTCCGCATGGCAGTTAACGTCACTAACCACTATACCGTCATAGATCAATTAACTTTAAATATTTCAATAGTCTGGATTTTACCCATTGCTGTATTAACCGGGGTGGGCATTACGTCGATCGCAATCGACCGGTGAACAGCTAAGACATTTTGAGGTGACCGCCTAAAAATTTTACCATTTAGTAATTATATACGGAAAATTCAAGATTGGCTGACAGTAAGCATACTGAGCCTTCTACTGACCATAACAACAAACACTAACTTCAGATAAAAATGTTTGTTTTTTTTTAAAAATTTTGAATTGTTTCATAATAATGTATCATTTGATATAATTATGTTTGGGGCTATTATTATGAAGTTTGTATCTTGCGTTTTGTTTTAAACGTGGTTTTAAAAGTATTTTTTTTTTCATTTTAGTTCTGTAGGTTTATAAGTACATATATTCCGCTCTTATTATTAAGTTATAATAACCTTTTTCTCACCTCACCACACCCACGACATTGGGCAGTAGTGTACACAAGAAATTTTACAGGGAAGGGGTCGAGAGTTGAAGGTCTACCATTCTCGTATCATACCCCAAAGAGCAGCTAAACATATTACTTTGATTTTGTTAATTGTCGGGAACAAAAAATAGCAAAAAATATATTACTGAATAAATAATTAACATTAATAAATAAAAAAAATTATTAATATCAAATACTTAATTTCATTTTACATGCTATATACATTGGGAATTAAGGAATCGGAAAAACATGAAGGGTTATGAGGAAGGGTCCGGACCCGTGGACCCCTCCCCCGCCCTTGTGTGCGCCACTGACATTGAGTGGACCGCGACTCCTTGAAAAATTAGAAGTAGCCCGCACCTTGGAAAAGTCTGCTCACCCATGCTGTATAAGAATCCATTAAAAACCGCTAATTTCACTTGTCCTCTTGTTGAGTGCAAGATGCAAACATCTCAGAACTCTAACTGGTGGAAACGATATGTGACGTAGTTTAGCCACGCCTCTTTTGAGTATAACGGTTTTTGCATAGTGTGTGAAAAACAGACAGAGAGAGAGTTTTAGCAGTCCACTCTGTGCTTTTCAGTCGTGTCAATTTACCTCTTTAAATTTATCGAGATGAATACAATTATCAATTCTGCATTTTTAAAACATGGGTATAAATCGATATCTTACAAAAATCATGGAACTGATAGACAAAATTTTCACTTAACTCATTTTGCTTCCTTAATTCCAAAAATATTGTTTCATTACATTATTTTTATTAATATGGAATGACATTTGGATAAAAAATTGGCATCAACCACTTTTATCGAGACCAAAAGGACTTTATTACTCAATGATTCAAGATTTAACTGCAGTACGATACATAACACCTGCATTTTGATACCCAATATGCAGATCAAATGACCATACACCGACCTACAAGGCCAAGAGGCATGCATGTTTGTGTTTCAGTATTTGGTTTGCCCTTAGGGTATCGCCTAATCATTGCTCTGAGGAATTCTGTCAGCATCTATAGGGGTAGAGGCCAATAAACATCGCCCCAATGGTGTCCCTGTCCAAACCGGAGTGACATGCCTTCCATCTTGACCGATAGGCTGATTAGAGGAACCCCTCAAATGCCACTTTAGTCCAATGTTAATATTATCAAATCTTGCGGGAGCTTCGAATGGACTCGGATACAAATTGATGCTAAAATGCAATCATGAAAACTATATAGGATAAGAAGATTATTTAGGAATTATTGCATGTTTGTGATGAAAAAAAATTTTCGGTGAGCTTTATATCTATTAACGAAACACATCTCCGAAAGATTCATTAATAACGAATATTATTATTTTTGTTGTATTAAAGTATTATTTCTCAAACTGTGGGGCACGCCCCCTAGGGGAGGGCGTGATAACTCTACTAAGGGGGCGCGAGCGTATTGAAAAGTCGAAAACAAAGATTATTTTAAAAAAATTATTAATTCACTGAAAGTAAACAAACAAAATACATTCTGGCATAGTAAAACATAAATTCCCGTTTGCACTGATATAATACACTTATAAATGTATCAGTACTGCACAATATATTTTATAAATAATTTAACAATACTAAGTTAAGAACAAGTTTTATAATTACAATTGACCCCTTGGACTTGCCATGTATAAAATGCTTACAAAAATTAACACTTGGTAATTTGTTCCGTTTATAATTAATCTCTAAACTGACGATTTAAACGTTACGTAATTCACTCCCTAATTCCACCGTTTTCCACGTGGGGGCGCGTATGTGATGTAGTGGGGGGAGGGGGAGAGAAAAAGAATAAATAAGTAAAAACTCTGAAATAAATAAATCCTTCGCAAACACTGTCAAGGTCAATTTATTGCATTACGAAACTTTCGGAATAACTATATGGGTAGCTGTACACAGAGAAGATAGTACTTCGGAAAGACGTATATACACGCCCGTGATATTTAACACACCAGTTGTGCGAGACCTATATATACGCCGGTGGTACTTAAGAGGTTTAAGTCGTATTATAGCTTTAGCGTCAAGTGCAGTATTACTGAATTCAATGCATTGTTATTTCATGGGGAGGGGGGCGATGAAAAATACTATTGAATATTGGGTCGCAAATGTCGAAAGTTTGAGAAAGCGTATTAAGTGAATTTGCGTAATGCTTGATTTAAATTCAAGTACAAGTTAATGAAGATGTTAATTTAATAGATATTAAATCCTATTAATGCTAAGCGATGACAAATGTTATATTAGAATAATAATACTTTCCAATCACTTATCGAAATGAAAAAAAAATGCTATTTTTATAATTTTATATTGTTAAATAATTTGAATGGATACTTTCCTTAGATCCATTCAAATAGGTATGGCACCCTCCACTTTTAACGAAACATATTGATCACAATTTAAACGTTTACCGCAGATTTCAGCGCGTCTTTACAGTTCTTAACAT
The DNA here is from genome assembly GCA_019973975.1 of Trichonephila clavata. Classification (NCBI taxonomy): domain Eukaryota; kingdom Metazoa; phylum Arthropoda; class Arachnida; order Araneae; family Nephilidae; genus Trichonephila; species Trichonephila clavata. Next base: position 147,587 of record BMAO01017356.1, read on the forward strand.
ACATGGAACAAGTGACTAATAAAGAGCCTGTTCTTGCTTCACGCATGCGCAATTGCTTTGAAATTTTAACCATTTGCATGTCTTGCCTCACTTTGCATTCCATGTCTGTTGGTTTCAATTTGCGTAATTCCTACATGCTGTTGCAATTTTCACAAACATGAGAAAACAAATGTCAAAATCGCATTAAAAAAAGTGATGTTGGGATATGCAAATAATAAGCATTTAAACGCAATCGAACAAAGCAGGAGGGAGAAAGGCATCCCAAACTTTGTCAAAAGGAAAGTTACGCAGAGGGTTTCTCATTCGGAAATTGCATTCGAATGTTTGTTGTTTGTGAGAAGATTGTGTTATGTCTCGAACATAAAGGAAAATTACTAACAGCACGTGTTGGAATTCGATAGTGGTAGTACCGTAGCCTATCCAGATACGGTTTAACATTGCACGATGTTACTAGTCTTTATTTGTTGGAATACATAAATGATCTAAAACCTCAAAAGATCATGCTCAACTAATGTTTACAAATAGAATCGAAACCTCACGAACTTTTTCAGATGGAAAAAAATTTCCAACATTATAAAATACTCTGAATTCTTCAATTCACAAAACGCAACCGATTTCATATTTACAAATAATCCTCATGCAACAAGACCTCCTTGAACTCGATTTCACTCTAGCTTGGTTGAGAATTAGATAAATCCCTGTGAAGTGTGCTTAAAGTTTTTTAGCGAAAAATTCGAAATCCCATCCACAATACGGAAAAAATATTTTGTTATGTTATCTTATTTGAAATTTTTTACTTGAACGTATCTGTGGTATGAGATTTGCTTGTAGAATTAAGGTTTTTATTAGACTTTGGGATTCACTCTTTGTTCGTTGAGTATTGCATTTGAAAAATCCGTGTTTTCCTGTTATTTTTTCAAGGTGTTTTCGGGAATGTTTCATCCAATCCTTTTTTAGAAATGTGGTAGTTATATGTTCTCCCTTTTTCTGAATTAATTTGCGTGTGTGTGGGGCTCCAAACTATGATTGGTCGAAATAAAAAGAATATTTTTCAAAAGTCATCATCTGTCTGAAACAAAATAAGAAGCAAAACGAGATTTAATACAGATTAATATGCAACATATTTAATGAAAATTACTGTAATAAATTTATATCTACTTATCTTAAAACTGGAATATGTGTTTTCTTAAATTATCACACCTAATTCCCATTTTCGCGCCATCTTTTTGTTCAGTATACAAATTCGCACACCAAGACATTTTCACAGGAATAAGCGAGATTACTTGCACTTCTCTGTTGCCATTTGAGTGAATACATTCTTCCTGTAATAAGTTTGCCCCATACGCCGTCTCCTATTCTATAAAATGAAATGTACGAACAGTTTCGTAATGAAAAGTTATTTTTTATTCACTGCTGCTAAATAGTAATATTTGACATAAACGCATGACTATATTTTTGTAAATACATTTTTGACTATAGAAAAAAGCCATTTTTTTAATTACCACAATATGATTGTTTGAAGCCAAGTGGCTGAGTGGTAGCGTTTTGCGCTTCCACACCCCAGGTCCAGGTTTCTATCTCGAGGCTGGGCAAGGTAGACCCAGCCTTCCATCCCTTCAATGGATCGATAATTGAGTACCGTGCTTTCTTGGGGACTAAACACTGAGGATTTTCGCACCAGACTGACCCCCCTGACCGGAACATCGGCTCAATGCTTAAGGTCACGTATACTGAGAGGGGATCAGTAGGCCTTGGTCCTCATTGGCTGCGGCACCACTGAGTTTAGTTTTATATAATTCTTAAGGCTGTCTTCGGCTAACGTTCAAGAATAGGACCCAAATTCGGAATATTTTTTTCAAATGTAAAAGTACTCAAAAATTAATGTTATATTCTGGCTTCTTCCTGTAGATAATCACTTATTTTATCATACTACTCATTTTTATCCGAGTTGACACATTTTTCTTTTATAAAATGTTGTCATATTTTTTTTCTCCTATACCGTAAGGCTAAACGAGCTATCCCTTTACATGTTGAAAGAAAAAAAAACTGATTATATATGAACTACTTTCAAATTTTAAAAACACTATATTACAAACAAATGCGTGAGTTACAATGTCAAAAATTTTTATAAAAATTGAGGCTGTCCGAAAATGTGCTCCGCTTTAAGTCCACACTGTCGTACATACGGCGAAAATTGCCCCTTACAGGATTCACGAATCATTTTCCTCTTTAAACTTACTTCTTGAACTAACCAGTCACATTTCGGATTTACCGGCAAATGTTGGGCTTACCGGCAAAAAATTATGGAAATATATCAAATGTATATATGTAAGTTTAAAATACATTTACAAATATGCATTTATCCCTGGGCGCCAGCCCCAGGGACCCAATGGATAAACCGGCACTATCTAGCAATATATTTTCGTTTTTGACCTTCCCATTGTTAACTAATATTTTCTTTTCTATACCCTCTTTTTTCACCTTGCGTTAAGAATACACAATTATTTGCTCAATAACCTAAATTAACGAGTGTTTAGTGCACCTGGTTGATGCTTATGGGGATAAAATAAGCCAATCAGCGTGAAGGTGGGCTTGATTATAATTAATGTCACAATAGAATTTATATGACTACTTACTTCATAATTTTGTAACACAGCAGATAGACTAGGGAAACACTCCAACTGGTAATAGATTCCAATTATTCAATACAAGACCACGTGAGAACTTTGAGATTCGAAATTATTCAACGTATAGCAGCCTCTAATATTTTTTTTATTTCTAATGGGCTGCGTATTGGTTTTTTACCATTGTAGACCTAGTACATTCCCCGGAAGCTAGTATCCCTTTTTAGTGCGGCACCATATAGGCGGATATCAATCACCGAAGGTAATTTTGACACCCAGTTTCCTCCCTAGAGGGAGACACCTGAACTCTGATGATGTGAATTTGTACTAGAACCCAATATTTTTATATAAAGTTCTTAGTGGAGATTCTCGAGATCCAGGCTTGGACATTGACTTCAGAGCCATGTCTTCTTGTTTTATCAATGAAATTGTTTTCAGCAATTTTTAACATTAAACCAAAAGAAATAAATTGTTAAAGAAATGGAGACAGGAATTTGTATAAATTTCAAGGGCAATATTTTTTACACCATTAAAAACAGTTTAAATATTTTATGCTAGAAATAAATTTCTCTTAGGAATTCAATGCACCACCATCCATCTATCTCAATCCCGCATCATAAATTCCGCTTAATTCCCATCTCCAAAAAATGAAAACTGGGTCATTTGACTCATATAAAACAATACAAATTATCCCCGTGTCTAATCTTTACAAATGCTGGACACATTTCTCTAAAGCTGTCCCATCGCGACAAATGGTTCATCGCCCAGAATACCAAAGCCCCCCTTGTCATACCTCTAAACACTATAAATTACGTTTGTTGTTTACCATTCTTCCCCGGAAAGGCAGCAAAAATTTGTTAAGTTCCCTGCGGCAGGGATTTTGCTTTAAATATATCACTCCTGGCTCCCTTTTTAGTTTTAGATTTATTTTTTTATCATTATTATTGACGACGTAAGAGTCACTGCGGATGCGAACGCTGACCCATTTTGGCGAAAAAAATCAATACTCTTGGCGAAAAGTTTCTTACTAAGCAAAATACGCGAGGGATATTTTTTTTATTTACTTATTTTAGTTACTTTTTCTTTTACTTTGTTTCGTTCTCTCTCTCTCTCGCCCGTAAATATGCTCTGACCTTTTCTGTTGTCTTCTTCCTGTGCTGTCAAACTAATGGTCGGCGAAAATGTTGCCAGACATTTTACCGGAAATGTGTGCCTCGCCATTACGGGAACCATTATTTCCAACTTAACTGAAAACAATTGTTATTTGAAAAGCTCTGGAATTCTTTTATTATTATTAAGATTTATTTTATTTATTTTATTTTAGAGAGAGCCTTAAGAGATCTTTATTACAGTGATGGAAGAGTTTTGAATCATAATTTTTTTTTTTTAAAAAAATAAGCCTTGTTTATTAGTTTTATTTTAGAGGGAAACACATATAAAAAAAAGTCGGTGGCAATAAAACTAGATCTTCCGTGAAGGACTTAAATTTTAACAAGACTTTCTCCAATGCTACTTCTTGAAAAAAAATTTTAAAATCATAATCTGAAATTTCCGAGAAAAGTAAAAGTTTCTTAAGTATAAGGCTCTTTTCATAACTAGTGTTTAGTTAAAAAATATTTTACCGAACTGAATCTTAAAAATTATTTTTAAGAAACTGTAACTGCTTGGTTATGTAATTCATTGTCGAAATGGTTGATATCGTTGCCATCAATATTCTTTTTCGTAAGAGATCTGATATGAATTACTTAGTTCAATAATTTTATTACTTGTGTTCGAAATTAATTTTACTATTTGAATTTTACCTATGTTAGAACTCACAGAGAAAAAATAATTTTATTACTTGTGTTCGAAATTAATTTTACTATTTGAATTTTACCTATGTTAGAACTCACAGAGAAAAAAATAAAGAATTTGAACCCTTGCTAGCCGATGTCACATATCTTTGGCTGTCTTCTCCAAACGCACAAGAGATTCAACTAAACACGGAGCCTATTTTCAGACAGAAAAATGGCTCAATTTTCATGAAAATTTGCAATATTGAAATTCATACAACTATTTAATATATTATCTGTTTTAATATAATATTTAAAGTTTCAAAACATCCCACATAAATAATTGTTTGTTTCATTTCAACTCTTTTAAGGGGGTAGGTTCACGAAACAGGATCTGTATCTCAGTAATGTTAAAAATAGGTATTCTTAAGAAACATTCTATTGAATAAAAATCTCCAATTTTTTTACTGAATATTCTTTGAACCAAAAAACATACTTTATCAGAGATTTTATGGATAGGATGTCTAGTTAATTTTTTTAAAAAAATATTTTTTGCACAAATCTGTTTTTTTTTTCTTCAAAAACAGTGAAATTTTATGATGTTTAATGCTATAAATTAAGTCAGAATATTTTTTTGAAAAAATCCCTCGATTAAAGTATGTATTACAGTGTAATTATTAATAATGCAAAATTATAAGCTGTTAAATGCAGTAGTTTAGGAACAAATGTTCCTTATATGGTAAAAATGTTAGTTTTGAGAAAAATGGATTTTTAGTAGACTTTGATAGGTGGTAAAACATTTTCAAAAAATTATTAAAATTACTTCTACTGCACGTAGAATGATAATTTTGCACCTTTAGAGGCGTAGAAATTCATATTTTATTAAAATGGGAAAAGTGAAAAATGTATTTGGGGGCCGAAATTCATGAAACTACCCCCTTAAATAATAATTCATTTAGCATTATGGTACAGGCGAAAAAATACACAACATATTTTATAGCATAAAAAATTGACAAGCTAATATCAAAATTAGTAGTATAATAAAACATTCTGCTCTCTATAGAATAGTGAAGCTGGAATATAATATTAATGTTAGAGTACTTTTATACACCCTCGTCTTGTAACCGAGTGGTCTCGGGTTCGAATCCGGAATAAGGCATGGATGCATCTTCGGGAGAAGAAGTCGGACTTTCACCTGAAATGGATTCTAGTCTGGAATGGAAATCAGCGCACCCCTTTTGTTCTATGCTGGGATCACCGTTTGTAATAAAATGTCTATATTCTTCTGTGTTTGTATTGTACACTGCTGGTCAGCGTAAATGCAACACCCTGAAGGAAGCACGCAAATAACATGAAATTTACAACATGCATTAGCGGAGGTGAGATATATAAATGATTAGAATTTCAGTGCAGACACACATCAAACACGCATGTGGCGCTACCTCAAAGCGCTATTTAAGGCTTGGAGATTTCGACGATTTCAAGTTCGGCAGTTGCGTTTTTCTTGTGGTTTTTTCAAAAAACGATCAGTTATGTCTCGTAGAAAACAGCGATCAGCTTTTGATCAAGTATCCGAGTTCGACAGAGGAAGGATAGTAGCCTACCGAGATTGTGGATTATCTTTCACGGAAATTGGTACTCGTGTTGGACGAAACCAAACAACTGTAATGCGAATATGTGACCAATGGATGCAGGAATGTCCAATGGACCGAAGTGGTCGATCGCATCCACCTCAGTGCACCACTTCACGTGAGGACAGGCAAATTGTGCGCAAGGGAGTGACGGACCGCTCAGTCACATCACGAGCCATAGCACAGCACATTGAGTCTGTAACGCATCATTCAGTGTTTGCGTACCATTTACAGCAGACACTGAATGATGCGTTTCAGACTCAATGATGCGTTACAGACGCCATTTACAGCAGAGTGGTCTGTCCGCAAGACGTCCATTGCTTGGTCTACCCTTGACGCAGAACCACAGACGTCTCCGCCGCCAATAGTGCGATGAAAGAAGGATGTGGGCAACAGAATGGAATGAAGTTGTCTTTACTGACGAGTCACGCATCTGTCTGCAACACCACGATGGTCGGATTCGAGTCTGGAGACACCGTAGAGAGAGGATGCTGAACAGCTGCGTTATGCACAGCCACACTGTTCCTGCACCGGGTATTATGGTATGGGGCGGTATTGGATATCCCTCTCGCACTCCTCTAGTACGCATTGCCGGTACTTTAAACAGCCAGCGCTACATCTCCGAGGTGTTGGAACCAGTTGTCCTTTCTTACCTACAGGGCTTGGCCACAGCCATATTTCAATACAATAATACGCGACCACACGTGGCACGGATTACCCAAAGGTTCTTCGTCAATCACCAGATTGAATTGCTTCCCTAGCCGGCTCGCTCTCCGGATCTTTCACCGATAGAAAACCTGTGGTCCATGGTTGCTCAATGATTGACCCAGATTACACCCCCAGCTGCCACACCAGATCAACTTTGACAACGTGTGGAAGCTGCCTGGTCTGCTTTATCCCAAGAACACATCCAAAGTCTCTTTGAATCAATGCCGAGGCGTGTGGCAGTTGTGATCTCCAACAATGGCGGCTACTCTGGCTACTGGTTCTGGCAGGAACCACACTTCACAGAAGTCTATAAATTTAATCATTTGATACTTGGTCAACATGTTATCTACAAAATAAATTTTGTTGTGCTATCTCTTGTCTTTCTTGGTGTTGCATTTACGGTGGCCAGCTGTGTATATTTCTGTTTTTCCAGCTCTCGTCTTTCATATGTGTTCCAGGATAAAACACACAACAACAAAAACAGCAGTACTTTTTATATCAGAAAAATATTTCTAATTTGGGTTCTGTTTTTTAATATTACGAGGAAACGCTTAGCAAGTAGTTAGGTCATGACTTTTACAAAAATCATAGAAGCCATGTGAACTTTCAAGATTCTTAAAAACACGAACTTTCAGCCAATTTTGTGCAAATTTTGAGTAAAGGACCTTTAATTCACGAGAAACCGTACATCTATGATCTACAGAAACACTATAAATGCGAGAAAAGTAAAATAAGAAAAGGAGGGATGTGTCGAAAATAAAGAAGGATTGCTAGGGTATTCGGAGGTGAGCGTTTACCGTGTTTACCAAACAATGCAAACCCCTTGGGTAGCAGATTGCTCGGATACTTCGGGGTCGTAAATCTCACATTCAGTTAATGAAAGTATGCCCCAGAAGTAAAACAGTTGTTAATTTCTTTTTATGAAATGTTGCATTTGTGTTCACTACTCAAACTACTTTGAAGCTGGAACGCGCTTTTTCTGCCTTTAAAGATTGTTTTATTGTGAAACAATTTTTCATACCATTAATACCATAAGTATAAAACATCTGATAGACAGCCAAATGATAAAAGAAATTCTTTAACTGTTTCTTTCATCCGATTACATATTGTAGTTTGTAGATTTATTGCCTATGCTTATGCCAATGTCTGAGTACAATTGCTCTGTTCTTGAATACATTTAAATATGCCCGAGATATAGATAAAACCTATGACTAGAACTTTCTACTTTTCAAGCAAGCATTGCTTTTTATATTCATAAAATAAATATTTGTATGAAATGATAATTATCTGCACATAAATCATTGCTACTAAATAATCTAGTTTTTATTCAAAAACCTTTACAAACTTTTAACATTCCAAACAATTCACGGATTATTTATCTTCAAATCAAAACTTTCCCCATCAAAAATTAACAACTTCAATTTACCAGCTCAATCAGAACGTTATTCATCCTGATTTTATTCCTGAAAACGCTAAATTATTCGAAAGAGTGCTTTGCCCTCCCCCTCCCCTTCTAAAATCAAATATCGTTCTACTCTTAATTTTAAAACATTCTTTAGAAAATAAACTGCTTCATTCTCATTTCATTTGTTTCTTTTTAAAGTCTAATAAAACGTCGTAATATGAAGCCATCATTTCGCTTTCATGCTATTGATAATAAACTCATTTCGTCAACGCCGAAGAAAAAAAAAGTCTATCCTGTTTTGAACAAAATTTAATAGCTTTACTTTCACGTAAAAATACGAATAGCGCAGAGTAATAAAAAGAAAAAAGCAGTTTCTTTTGTTCGAAAACATATTTCGAAGAAATCCTGTATTGATACTTATCAAGGATTTGTATTAGCATATCAAAGATAGGAAAAAGTATTTTTTTTATCCACTCCAATTCATGTTAGAAAATTGAATTATGCTAATCTTAATATGATTCTGACAAGGTATACAAGGAAATAAGAAGCAGAATTCGGGATTAAATGTTATCGCAGGGATCGGAGTAATTTTCTTTTTAATGAAGGAAAGTGAAATGAGTAAATATTTTTACTGCATATCATTGAAGTTTCATAAAAACTTGACGAATAGTTTTCAAAAATTCTTTTTTTCAGAATTATATCTTTTTTTCCTTAAAAAATATATATCTTACGTTATATCTCTAGTTGGATAAAATATTTTATTTGTTGAAATATAATTGTTTCTGTCAGAGTCTACATATTTCCCATTTTTCTTCATACCAAATCTCATTTTGAAATCACTCATACTAAATGCGTTAGTTTCTGCTTTTAAAAACGAAAAAGAAAACCCCTCACCATCCAAATTAATAAAATATCCTATTCAAAAATAAATCTCGAATTCTCATACGTACTAAAAAGGTTGAGTTTTAGATGCAAAATAAAACTAGAAGTACTCTTTTTCATTGTTCAATATTTATCTCAAAGACTTCGCAAAGATGCAAAGTATTTAATTTTTTAGGACTTGTTGCCATCATTTTGGCGACAAAATTTGGTGAGTTGATGACTATTTTGGCGAGTTTGTTATCATATAAATGCTTCTGGAAATTACTAGAGAAATCTATTAATATCGCGATCTGTGACAAAAGCGGGTCCTTCGAGAAAGATCCATGCAGCCTGTAAATAGGAGAGTTGCTCGCTGAACCCAAGTATCACGTGAGCTATTGAACACTTCAGTAGCTACGATCGAGTGATTGCTTGCAGATAATATTTATTGTTACGTATTTGTATTTTTAGACACTGATAGTTGTGTCTGCTCACTGTAGAAGGTGTGAAGACCTTTTTGGGTTTATTTTTGAATTTTTCTGTTATATCCTGTACTTTATGGATTGGTTATCTACAATAAAAACATACATACATATACATATTTTACTGTAGAACTTATTTACATCCTTTCTATCTCATACCAGCATTTAAATGAACAATGACAAAAAAATTGAATAGATAACAAAACCCCGCCAAAAATGCTTAGAATGGTATTAGCGGAAATGTACCATTTTTTGTAATAAAGTATTTACCCGTAACAAACTTCTGTTAAAACTTTTACATAAAATACTCTGCACACTCGTTATCTCGTTCAGAAATCTGGCTGAATCAACATCTAACGGGACGCTTTAAAAATCTCTTTTAACTGAACTGTAATTAATTCGAGTTATAATATTTGACTTCAAAGCCAAACTCCACGTTCCAGATAACTTTTCATTTCCGATTGGAATTTAGAACCTTTTGTTCGCTCTCGTGCTGCTAATGATCGGTATCATAATTATCCTATCTTTTCGAAACAGCTGACGTCAGAAACGAAACTTCTAGGCTTGCCTTTTCAATTCTAGCAGGAGTAATTGTTTGGAAAGGATTTGTGGGGTAAAAGATGACCACATAATCTTTCCGTGCAGTGGAATAGTTTTTGAAAAAAGTACCAACTGGTGTGAACTTTTTGGGGAAATAAATTGTATTTTATGCAAACAGGAATTTTGTGTTTTCGGTGATGATTGTACTAGTTGGTTTAAATCAATCTTTACAGGACAAGTGGTCGATATTTTGACCAAAATGTACCAGTAGGTTCACGCAAAGAACGGATTTGGATCAAAAATAGTGCAGAGCTTCTACCTTTCTTAACTGCACCATATGGTCTATCAAAACTCATAAACATTGAACCATTAGACCAAACTAGCTTATCTTCAGACGAGGGGAGGAGTATGAACGTTCTTCTTTTCTTCTACTTACTGAATAGCAAATCCCCATTGTTCAGCAGACAAACAACTTCACTTCTTGCTATTACTGTCCGACGACACATGATAGTATCAACCATTTCATTGACAAAAAAGGGGGACACCCAGTGGCGTAACATACACCGCCGCAACTCCCACATCGCGGGAGGGGGAGCAGGATTCTACGAAGCCCAAAGCCTATGTTGTCATATGGTTTCGCAATCGTTTGTAAGATCCGACTTGGGGCCCAAAGCCTGACTTTTCAGGGGGGGGGTATTCTCCGTTACGCCACTGTGTGGGGACACCATAGTCAAAATTCCAATCCTGAAGAGCGGTTAATGAGCATAAGGCTAACGGTTAACCATAAGGTTAGGAAACCATAACGGCCATTGTTGTCTGATATTTCAATTTATAATTTTTGTCAGGTGACACAGAAGGCACTTTATTAACCTTGTGTGTGGGTTCTTTTACTGATCGGTGGTGTGTTCGAATTGGTAAAATATAATAACAGTCGGTTTTTGTCCCATCGATTTATTTTTCTCTTCTACGGGACACATCACAAAAATGAATAAATTATGAAGATATTAACAGATTGCAAAATCCATCGTCCAGCAGTCTTTTTTCCTCCAACCACGTTATTTCTTGTCTCCGGCTTTCCCGCTTCTGCTGCCTTCTTTCTGCCACGTCCGGTCCGGTCTGGTCTGCTCTGCACTCCTCTTGCTAGGTCCCTCTCTCTATGTATAGGACTCGCTACCATATCCTCCTATACATGGTCTCACCTGTTGCCAGGTTCTCCCATGTATGCTCGATCTATTGCCAGGTGCGGGTATCAGATCCTTACACACTTGATATTTTTTTATTATAATTTCCTACCCAGTAGAGATTTTGAGATCCAATCGTATTTACCCGTGTCCCCCCCCCCACCTCCTCCCATTATTCCTAAGGTTTAGGATTCGAATCTGTCGTTCGTTTCAAACATCGCAGTTAATTACAGGGATCTATTGGCAGATTTTATTGGTCCAAGAGCCATACTTGGGAAAACTGTGCTAAGCATTTGTTACTTTATAGGGGGGGGGGGATATCTGATCCCCCTATAGACAAAATTAAAAATCCAAAAAAGGAAGAAAAATAGATGCAATAGCTAATTAGAAAGTCTAAAACAAAGAAAGAAATGGGTTTGCCATCTTGGTTTACAGGTGACAGAAAACAATATGGGGGAAAGGAAAGATCATTCAGGAACTTCGAGATCGTATTTATCCTAAGAAAGATCATATCTAAAGACTTAACTAAATTGAAACTTGAATTCAACAAATCGCATCTACTAACCAGATTACCTCATTACTTCAAAATAAATTATTCTAATGTAAACTTAAAACAAAATGTTAGTACCCTTAAGGTTACTGTACAATACATTCAAAGTCATCGAAAACAGTTTTCACGGAACACTTAACTACAAGGATGTGTAGACTACACGATCACATGTAGATCTCCAATGATTTGAGACAGCCTCCATACGTGGTAAGAGAATTACGACCATTTTTATCAATCTAATCATGACTAAAATCTTTAAAAATTTAGAATCGATTTCAAAAACGTAAATATTGAGAAAAAGAAATAAATATTAGCCCTAAAACAGATTTTTTAAACATAAAAGCCGTCACTAGCATTATTAAAAGTAATTGTCGAAACTGTACACAAAGTAAATAGAGCTTGAGAATCATTTGGTACTGAAATTATGACAATTTGAAAAACAACTTAAAGAACACATTTAATCGAGTTTCTACCATTAATCCAGCAGATATTTCACTAAAATCTCCAACGTCATCTACATCTGTTCCGTACAATGTATCTCACTAATGTGGGTCAACAAATATCCGAGATAACAAATTTTTTCCAGAAAAAATACGAACAGTTTGGGAAAATTGATTTATATGGCTTATTTATCACTAGCATAAAAGTCGAAGAAATATTATCCAGATAATTATTGAATAAATGTAATATTGCATACACATTTGTTACATTTGATACTTATAAGTGAACGAAATAATATATAAATGATATATTATCCTGTTTGTTGAGAACTCTCTTAAATTGAGATGAATTTAAGCAAGCCAAACTCCTTCAGATCCCGTGAAATTTATAATACCCTTAGCGTTACCAAGTCTATTGTAATTCTACTACGATATTTTAATAACAGTATATGCATTTACATATATGTATATAATGGATATGTGCTAGAATATTTAGTACTACGTTTCAGCTACCAGATATCCCCAACAAGACAGTGTCCTTCACTTTCGGCAACAATGATTTATGAGTTCCTGAATGATTAATAGGTCACGATTATCACCAAACACTGCCCTTCTAAACTTTCCCCACGACACTATGTCAAAGATAAAATGTGCTCCTCCAGGACTAGAGAGAGAGGACCCTGGTACTTCACTGCTGTCCTGGACATAGGAGACGATGATAACAAATGGTGTATATTGTCATTTCGCAGCATTAGAAAAATGTTGAACAAGACATGCTCTGTAACTGATTGTTCCTTTGATGAATTGTTGGCGTAGGTAAAAGTTTTTAGTTTATTAAATGTATCACAAGAGTACTTGTGTAATAACTGAGTTAAACTAAAAAATGTGGTGCAAGTTGGTGATTTTGGCGACTTTTAAAGTATAGGTTGCGAAATTAATCTTAAGGGTTACCAAATAAAATAAATATCGCAAAAGCTAACAAAAATCACAATATATATCAAGCCAAAAAATAGCCAAATTTGGCGGGCATCCATTTTCTTTATTTTAGCCAACAACTATCGCATTATCATAGCTAAAAACTGTAATGTTCCATAAACCTAAATGCAGTCAGCGATTTGAATTCTTAAAAAAAATTAATCTTTCCTCTGTTCTAGCGTATAGTAGATCATCAAGTTAGATATAAAAGTTGCGTTCAATAATTTGAATTCAAAATTTCAAAACCTAGTTCATTGCTTCTGTGGCCGCTTAGAAAGAAATATAGTCTAGATATACCAACGATGCATGTTTTATTGTAACAACTGGTTTTCTGAGTACAACAAAAATGGTACTTAAGTACTATCGCAACCGTATTAACGCCATTATGTGAAACAAAGCACATGGTTTCCAATTCAGCGCGTACAACACACGCGAATACGGTGTTGCCAACTTGGCGAGTTAGCTTGAACGTTAACATTGTTGCGACAGTATGTATGTACCCAAAAAACTAGTACTTTTCTGAATTCAAACAAATACAATGGGCTAAATTTATAAAGGTCAGATGATAAATGTAATTATGTGTTCCCCATTGAATTCAAAACTGACATCAGACTTGTATTTGTCGTTCTACTTATAAAGTTTCAATAAAATCGGAGATTTAATAATTTACCGTAAAATCCGGCGTATGACGCGCACCTATACTTTCCAGCTGTAACTTAAAATTTTTAGGTATATTCGCCGTATAACGCGCAGATATATTTTTTTTTACGAAGAAACCTAAAATTTACGTGCACAATGCTCTTGTTTTGAAGTCATTTATTCGAGATGTTATCCAAAATTTTAGAAAGAATAGTATATTTCTAGAACTATACAACCCTTTATGTTCATAAGGAATGTCATTTCTCTTAAATAAAAAGTATTTCGATAAATTCAGGAAGTCTAATTTTCTCTGCTCATTTTTTTAATCCTCTTACTTTTATTATCGGCGTATAACGCGCAGTCTTAAATTTCGATCGCATTTTGTCAGTTAAAACTGTAGGCGTTATACGCTGTATTTTACCGGTACTTAAAAATGTTCAAGTATTAACATTCTTCAAAAAGTTTTTTAAAATTTAAAAAAATTCCTACGTTATATGTGTACTTTTAAAATCAAGCGCATTCTGCTTATCTATACGCGTTATTAGTGTCAGCAGATATGTACTTTTTAAAAGAAAATTTCTGTAAAAAAGAAAGAAAAAAAAAGAAGAAAAATTAACAGTGAAGCACATGAACTTATTGGCTGGATAACGTGATTATATTTATCACGAGATAATGGCGTCACAGGAATTTATGAGCTGATTAGCTGGGAAGACGGGATTGCAGTTATACAAAAGTTGGCGGTTCTTAAGTGTGAAAAACAGATTGAATTAACCTCATTTTTCGATTCCTACTATTAGATCACTCTCTCCCTATATATATATATATATATATCTTGTTCAAATTTTCAATCGTTAATAAAATACTTCCTATTCCTCCAATCAAGTTCAAATAAATTTTTTTAAACTTGTAGTGGATGACACTTCATATTAATACAGTTTTTTCAAATATTAATTCATTAATTACCGGTTTTCCACGCCAACTTAGCTTCGTCTCCATTGTTGTAAGAATATAACTGTTAAAACAATGACAAAAGTTGGCGTCGAAAACCGGTTTTTCAGCCAAACTAGCCAACCTTGGAGTGCATTGTTACAACAATGCAGACAAACCATGCTCTTTTTCAATTCCTACTATTAGTTCACTCTCTGCCTTTATATATATATATCTTGTTCAAATTTTCAATTGTTAATGAAATACTTTCTATTCATACATTCAAAGTAGACTCTGACTTAAGAAAAAAAAATTTTATATTACTTGTTTAAAGTAAATTTGTATGACTTTTTTTAGTTTAGAAATACGGTTGGCTTAGAAAATTCTGGATATCCAACAGTTACAAGCTCTGTAATTTAATGTTCAAAATCATTGATTTTTTTAAAACACATTGTCCAAAACGACTGTTAAAACAAACGAAAATGTATCTTCCCATTTCTGACGATAAATATTCGAGTTTTAATTCGAATATTCATGGTATTTTTGCATTAATTTATCGTATTTACAATCCAATTCTTGTGTGACTTCCGGAACTGCGAAGTTAAACACATCAGAAAAACATTGTATTCTCAATATACAAATGTGGTATCAAATATCTCTATAATTTTCTTCAAAAGACTGATAAGATTACACGAACTCTATGCTTGGGAGTTTCATCACGTCTTCGATAGGATTGTCTCCTTACGGAAGAAATTCCTCCCTTCTGCTTTGTTTATATTCTTAACACCACACATCGTTGAAGTAGGTCCGGTTTTCCCCCAAAAAGCTTTTTTGGAAGACAATTCCCTCATCTTTCTCCAGGGATTCTTAGACATGGATTGATGGAGATATTATCCTCCGGAAAAAAATGACAGTAAAAACAAATATTTGGGGATAAGATTGATGAGTGGAATTAAGTCTATGTCGAACAAATCCCAAGACAAACATTCTTAATTTCCGGGGCAAAAAAGAAACTAAAAGCTGCTTATAAGATTTTTTTTTGACTTTTTAACTTTATTTATTCAATTTAATCACTCAAATTTGTTTATCTGCAATAATTTAGAGTTTAAAAGTCAAAGAGGTCGAATTTCGATAAGGCAAGACAATATAAAGGAATTTCATCGCGTACACATATTCTTGGCGAACTTGGGCTAAAAATTATCGTTAAAATCTGACCGTTAATATAAAAAGTTTCTGTGTGTCTTTTGAAGTTATCAGAAATCTCAGTCAAAATAGTCAAAGAACTCTAATGCTTCTTTTAAGATTCTAAGTCTTCGACAACACAAAAGGCAATATGCTGTTCATCATAAACACCCTTAATTTATTTTGCACTATCTAGAAAAAGCACAGTGGCAGATTTATCATCTGAATTTTTTTAATTAGTTTATTTCTAATTCAAAACACGCGCAAAAAGAAAAAAATCATGCACGTATAAGCTTCACTTGTAAGTAACGGAATCTTTGAACTCAATTTTTACCCGTTTTAATAGGTTAGATTAATTTGAAATTTTTCTAACTAGTCCAGGACCAATGGTAATACAATAATTTAATGATTTTGTTCCAGATGTACAGATCAGGATCATCAAGATTAACGTTTTCCCCTTTTCAGATCCCATCCTGCACCTGACGGCTAATTTCAAATCTCATTTCCATATTTGGTGACTAATTTCAGATTTATCGACTAAAAGATTAAGTTAAAACTTAGTTCGATTAACTATAAAAAGATTTTTAGTTTTTCTAAACTATATTTCATTAAATTGATATATTTTTAAAAAATTTTTTATATTACTTGAATTTGACCATACTATGATATTTGAAATTTTACCAACATCTTACAAATAAAACAATAAGCATAAGTTATTTTAATGTCATTCTTGATTTCAATGGAAACAACATGATTGTCTTTATCACGTGATGTCATGAATTTAGCCTATAAAATAATTAATTTAAATCATGCTTAGTTTAATTTAAATAAAGTACGAACATTGTAGGTGCTATATAGCAATAAAATCGTTCATACATCGCTCTGGTGTCAGATCAAAAATATATTTTGAGTAAAAGAATATTTATTTCTACAACGAATAGAAAAGCATATATCAAACTAATTACAAAATTTTTATATAATCAATGTGTAACATAAACTCATATTTTAAAATAGGTCTGCAAAATTAATGTATTAATTTAATTTTGATTTATCTTCAACTTGTTTTTATAATATAGTGCTGTGTGTGTGAATATCCTTAATTTAAAAATTTAAAAATATGTCTAAAATTTTGTATAAACTTTCAGTGCATTCATTGAAATTTGACAAGGGTTAAAGGTTCCTTTTTATTTAAAATAATCTCATAAATTACTGAAGTTTGTAGACACAATTTCTAAATAGTGCATTTAAATTCATAATTATTTCAAATTTCATCATTTTTAGGCATTATCTGATGCCATTAGTAGTCACCTAAACTCTCGCTTTAAAAAGAAACCACTACATTTCTTCAAAGAGAGATTTTATCTCATTTCTGGTCCCCATAACCACTTAATATACAGGACATGTAATAACCACGCCCAAGCATGTAAAAGAAATGAAAAACTTATAATAAAAATAGAAAATTCGACTTAATCAAAAATTATCAATAATTGTAAAAAATATTCCACTTCAAATTATTTCAAATCAAAGCGCACATTAATAGCAATATTCTTCCTCTAAATTACCGAAATTAAAAATCGTTTTCATTCTTGTGTTCGAAAAGTAGGGTTAACTAATAAAAGATTATTAGAATCTTGTTAGTTCATTTCGTTAAAATTTTTCCCTTGCCAACAAGGACATTATAACCGGAACTGCCTCCAGACGGCGCTGGTTAACTGTAAAATATTAATGTCCCTTCTGTTACAAAACAGCTTGAAATGTTAATTAAATGTCGTCAGCTGCGAGAAGATCAATCTTAACTGTGACCAGGTGAGAGATAAGCTTTTGTTTCCTTGAAGCTACATTTGCTTGATTAATTTTTCTGCAAGGATTTTTGTAAGTAATTGATATAGATGTAATTGATGCGTTAAATGTACTGTAATTTTTAAAAATGGGCGTTCTGTTTTCAAATATTTCTGATAAATTGTTCCTAAATATACCTTAAAGGAACAAATATGTTAAATAATTATGGAATAACTGATATATGATTTTCGTCGAATCGAATGCAGTTGTAAAGACAAATTTTGAGAGTCTACGCGATTATCTGCTTTAAAACTTAAATTAAAATTTTTTAATAAAAAATTATATTTTTAAATAAGTATAGTAATATTTAAATATTGTGTATTAATTATTTTATACATTTTCAAATGAAAATGGTCTATTTTCAACTGGCTGTGTTGCCATCTAATAAAATATTTATTAATTATTATTATTCTACAGTTAATTGTTTTTTCATGTTACTTAACATAGAATGAATTCATTAGTTAAAAATAATAAATAACTATACATCGTACAATCTTTCGGCACGCTTGTGCTTACCATTTTGCAAACACAGCAACACTTTTTCAAATGTGGCTTAAGCAAGAATATCCACATTTAATTGAAATTTAAGATACACAACACGTTTGGTGATAATAATTGATTAATTAATTTTGGTTTCGATAATAATTTTATGCTAACAATCCTTTTGTAGTCCATAATTTCAGTTATTTAATAATGATTACATTATTTTTCACTTCATTCTGCTGGCAAAACTTTTATATATAAAGTCAGCGAATCGTGAATTCAAGTTCGTAACTCAACAAAAGATGCAATTTTAAATAATTGATGTTGATGCATATTAAATCTAATTAAAAAGTAGGCCTCAAGTGAGTGAAAATCGGAAATGCAGTATCGGTAATGGTATCGCCACTATTGTTGTTGCTCATCTCCATGTCTAGCCAAGCTAGACCAAGTCCCACTCTTAAAAAGTCCAACACCATTAGAGGGTCTTCATACAGATCTTGTTTTGTAAGCCCCAGGCAGTCAGGGATGTGTTCTGGAGATGCCTGGCAGACAGAACACCTAACACAAGTCGGAAAAACTTTGTTTCCATCCATAAAAGTCAAAGTTCGGAGGTGGCCACTCCGAATAGTTATTCCTGCCTGCTGCATTGAAGGCAAAGAGAACCACCAAGGTACCAGTGATGAGCAGGAGGAATAGTTGATTGCTTGTTGTTGATGTTGGTGGAGTGCAGTTCTGAATAGGCGAGAAGGGCCGAGTCCTTAGTGGGTTGAGCTGCGTTATTTTTTCCCCACTGCATCTTAAAATATGAAACATAACTCAGAACAATTTCTCAAGAAAGATGTCCTAAATTCAATACACGCCATAACATAAAAAGGGAAGCACCAAGGAATTAACCGAATGGGGGGGGGGGATTAGTAGTTGTGATAGTACTCATATTGAAAATGTGAAACGTTACCATAGGTATCCAATGTTTTACTCAGGAAATACAACTACTACAAAACAAAGAAATCAATACTGTTTTTGTTCAATCATGGCATTGAAATTCTGTCGAGCTAGCCTGCTATCTCCCCAACCTGCTTCTTTGAATCAAATTGCGCGTCCTCTCTGAAATGGTGACATAAGCTCATAGTATTCGCGAATCCTTTTGCAAGGCATGGGTACAACCTATTAGAGTAGCACAAACCAGATTAATGTGGGAATTATATCTCAATGTTGAAATTTATTCTAGTACTCTAATTCACCGTCCAGATGCTTCGTTGAAATGCGTTGGAGTTCTAGTTATTAAGTCATTACCCCAAAAATGTAGTCATTTGTATATTCTATCATATGGTTATATTGATAAGTAAATTCGTTCCATTTGGATAACTTCTTGTAGCGTCATTTTTTATGCTATGATTTCTAAACCAATAATGTTTTGAGGCTCTAAGTCCCTACGCACAATTAGGTCCACCTGCGACAATTTTAAGTAGACAATATATAGCACACACATAAAACGGTAACCAGTAACAAATAAATGTGTGGGATTCACAATCTCACAAACATAGGCACAAACTGACTGCCACCTTTCAATTAAAGGAGTAATGATGGTACTGGGGTAGATGTAGGCTTAGACACGAACATGACAGAATTGACCTTTAGTTCGAAATTCTCAGTTTTTTGGGAGAAATTTTCTCATAACATTCGACACTTAAAATTATTTAGATTATAATGTTACTGAGACCAAGTCGAGAACGAAATGAGACCCCATCCCCGATACCGAAGTCCTGGATGTGGGCCCAGTTGACCCAGCCTTAAAACGTCCCTAATATGAGTTATGTTTGCATAAAAAGTACACCGTACTTCATTACATTTCTCATTTCTATTTCAAACGATCGAATTTTTCTATTCCTACTATTAGTTCTCTCTCTCTTTCTCTCTCTCTCTCTTGATTATATATATATAAATATATATAATCATGATTAAAACTGAAAAGAATTGAAATTGCAAGATAACCAGACGATAGAATTTAAAAGGAAATATGAAAAAATAAAATAATAGAGTAAAATATAAAATAATGGTTGCTACAATATTATCAACATTGCTCACTTAGGACAGCTTATATATAAAAAAAAATTATATAAAAATGGGGTTGAACATGTTTTGTGGCCAGCCAACCTTCCTGTTAATAATACTGAGCAAAAATCTATTGAAAATAAGGGATAGGAAATCTAAATCCATTATGAGAAAAAGGTAACTTACCTAAAATTGCATACAGAAACGCAGAGCCTGCGCTAAGTCTGAGTACAATAAACAAGTTATTGCCAGATTCTGGACCCAAATACATATTCAAAGTAAAACAATGGCTGAAAAGTAGCACTTAGTAAATATATATCTTATTCAAAATTCCAATCGTTAATAAAATACTTTTTATTCATCCACTGAAGTTCAAATACATTTTTTCAAACTTGTAGTGGATGGCACACACTTAATGTTAATACAGTTTTTTTTCAAATATTAATTCATTAATTAAGTTTTATTTTTTTAATTTTAAATTTATTCTGCGTTTATTTCTGACGAAGTTAGATTTATCTGCAACAGATGGCGCCACTAAGTTTTTCTAACGAAGTATGAATTGACTTAAAATTTTTTCATATTACTTGTTTCCTTATAAAATATCTAAATTGAAGTTAAAAGAGCTTCTATATTTTATTTAGCTAAACGATTAATTGCGCGTTCCTTTAAAAACCTGAATAAAGTATTCAGAGTTTGGAGTCTGTGGTGTTTACATTCGGTGTGAGAGAGTGTTTATTCACATAGCACTTAAAGTAACTCGGAGGTTATTGGCGACGGACCTCGTAATTTTGAACCATGGTCAAGTGAAGAGAGCCAGCATTCCCACTCTCCCATGCTTTCATCTTAGCCAACCGGAGTGCTTTAAGACCAAAAAGATTTAAAGTTTATTTGCACGGAAGGTCTCCAGTGGCGGCCATGAGTTCGTATAATCATGACCACTAGGCCTCCACGGACGCCTCGTTACACTCAGAGAAGTATAACCACGGGAAAGGGATAAAGAAAAATGCAAATCTGTTTTACTAAACACCTTGCTAATTAGCTCCATTTTGTTAACATTTCTTCAAAAAAAAAAATAACTCAATCATGAACATTTTGGGGACAACAATAGATAAACACATCATTACCAAAATCAATTATCCTAACTATCACTCTCCCAAAAACAATTAGACACTTCAAGGGAAAAGAAACAAAACAATTCACCATTACCAAACATCCGGCATCGTAAATAGTGACAGCCCCTCTAAAGGTTTTTAATCACGGAACCTCCCCTCTGTCAAAGAGCATTCAGGGACAAATAGTAATTAGTATCCAAAAGGTATTAATGGGGGGTTGCAAGAAAAGTAGAAGTTTGGAGCGCGAGGGGGTATTGATTAGGGCTAACGAGAAAGGCATGATCAACGGCCCATTGTGCTGTTTAATGGACGCACCAGTAATCGATCAGCTACTGGAAGAGGGGGAAGTCAGCGGGAGGTGAGGGGTTAAATATTCTTAAATGGGGCCCTGAGTGGATTTGTTTCGAGTGGACGGGGTGGTGATAACCGCTTTAAAGATTCCGTTTTGCGGAATATGAATGGAGTGTAATGGGAGAGGATTTAAAGAGGTAAGATCTTTTGGAGATATCGTAATTTTTTTTATGACGATTCGTTTTTATGCAAAAGGTGAATACGTAATTTGTTTTCCGGAATCGATAGATTTTATGAGGTATTTTGTGTTTGAAATATTTATTTCAATTATCTACTAGTTTTATAATATTGTTTCAATTAAAAGTAACAATGTTTAAATTTCAAATTGATTGCTTTTTAATCATTGTATGTAAACAAATTTTTTGATATTTTTTTACATATAAATGTCTTGAATTAATTTAGCGATATTGTTTTTTCGCTGATAGTTTTTCAAAGGTTAACTGTTTTTGAAGCAGTGAAATAATATACATTACGTCAGTAAGGGGGAGGCAATCGTTAGTTAATTTTGCATCTCAAAAAAGATATAAATTATGCCATAAAAATCAATAAATAAAAATTAAATAATGTAGTGGTATAATTTTATTCAATTTATTTAAAGCGCTAATTTCATATTTAAATCTACAAGCATATTTCATTCAATTCCTACTAATAGCTCATTCTCTCTCTAAATATATTTATCTTCTTCAAATTTTTAATCGTTAATAAAATACTTTCTATTCATCCAATCAAATTCAAATAATTTTTCTAAACGTACTAAATGACACTTGATGTTAAAGTTTTTTTCAAATATTAATTAATTAATTGAATTAAATTAATTACCGGTTTTCAACGCCAACTTAGATTCGTCTCCATTGTTGTAACAATGTAACTGTTAAAACAATGACAAAACTTGTCGTCGAAAGCCAGTTTTTTAGCCAAACTAGCAAAACCGTGTATGCATTGTTACAGCAATGCAGACAAATCATGCTCTTTTTTCAATTCCTACTATTAGTTCACTCTTATGTATATATATACGCTTATATATATATATTGTTCAAATATTAAGTCGTTAATAAAATACTTTCTATACATCCATTTAAAGTAGGAATTGTCTTAATTTTTTTTATATTACTTGTTTTAGTATCAGTTTAATGAGGCAATTTTACCTTTTCACTTTTTCTACGATTTTTTAGAAATCAAGAGAGAAATAGCTTATTGAAATTCTCACTACATCCTGTAAGTTAATATTAAACAACTTTTATCTATATTAACTCTCGTTTATCTTTATGCAAGAACAGCTGCTCACAAATAAATGTTGAGTCAAACATGAGAAAATTTTCTGTGTTTTTAGTTTTTTGACTGTTCTTGGCTAAAAAAAATCTTCGCTGGTCACTATTTGCTTACTTCAGCATACATATTGTGTTAAATCGGCAGAAGAGGGGATATTACAGTAATATTACTCATTTACAAGTATGTAAATATAAAAATTTGAAATTTCAGTGTGTGTATTCTCACAGATATAAACTAGTAAAAGAGTTCTTTAGCTATAGTTTAGCAAATATTAATTCAATTACAACCACTTTATGCTGAATTTAAAATAAAGCAGTGTAATGATCATAAATTTAAATAGAATCACATTATCTTTGAAAATAAAATAAATACCATTCATAAATACACCCAATCCAAGTATTCATTTTCTTTAAAAACAAATGAGAAACTATCAAATTTAAGAAGAATCATTTTATATATACATTATAGCAGGAATACAGCGAAGTAGCTTGGTATCGAAAAAAAAAAAACTTTCTATTTACAGCAATTTAGTGGTGTTGCAATTCCGTATTCGAATTAGTATTCAATAAAAATCTACTTAATAATTAAAAATACTTTTTGAGGAGGATAAAATAAACGTTGATAAAAGTTTTAGAATTCTGAAACTTTTAATCTAAATAACATTCTCGAAAATATCCAAAGCATCTGAAATCTTTAACTAAATCCAATTTCAATTTATCTTAAAATTAAATAAATAAAGAAAATTAGAATACGCAAAATGAAATTTGAATTTATTTGGAAAAAAACAAGTTACATTCGGAGAATATTGAATGTATAATATATTACTAGAAATAAATTACGTTAGATTTCTGTAACAGAATTTTTGAGTCATTACTTGTAAACTAATGTAGTTTTCTAGAATTTCGTTATCTATATAGAAACTTATTGAAAATAAATAATTATAATTATTCATTCACATAGTGATAAAACATTACTAACTTATAACAAAAAATTGTAAACTTTTAAATATGTTTAAAATGCATCTCAATATGCAAATTTTTAAACAGCAGACGCGAATACCATTTCAATCTTCCAAAATAACTATTAATTATCCAACTAATAAACCAACAACCAGTTCCTAAATGCGCTTTCATCTATTCGAAAAATTAATCATAGATACTACTTGAGGAAATAGTATACATTCGTTGCCATTTTTCTACTATCACATGTTGCCATTCCGATCTAAACAATAAGTCACTTTGGAAATTACGAGTGCAAATTTTTGTTTTAATTGGAAAATGCTAAAGTAAACAAATACACAAAGAAGAGTTGAATAAATTGGATTTACCGCAGAATACTTTGTCTTCCTGGAATTAAAGAATTTCAAAAATTACTAAGCAATCGCGTTGAAATATCTACGGTATTGATCTTTACCGTTGTGCTGCAGAATAGCTGATGCAAAATAGCTTATTTGCATTTATATTCATGGTTAGAATTCGAAATGATTCAAAACAGCAAATTTGAGTGAGAAAAACATTCATGTAACCTAAATCGTAACTCTCCGATGAACATTTGTAAAACTGTTTACTTAAAAAGAATTTTTATGCTTATGCACAATGTTATCCCACGTACGTATTATCTAACAAGGCTTTTATTGCTGGTTCTTTAATGAATTATTTTGTAAATAAGACGAAATACAGCTATTTGATTATTCACGGTTTCCCACAATTTGTTTAAGCTTCAAACGTTCATTATAAAGATCAAATATTTACGTTTAAATGCGCAGAAGTTGAAACAAAAAAATTAGCTTTACTCTTAGAATTTTAGTAGAAATTTTCACATACAACGGGGTCTTTACCGATAAATAAATGCCAATATCCTTTGTAAAATACAGAAAGCTCAATACCTAAAAATAAGTATTTAATGCAGTATGTGGGTTTCTATGTGTTCTTCAATGTTCTTATTTTTAGAAATAGTAATTCATTGAAAATTTAGCATTAAATACAAAATATAAGAAAAAAATTTAAACAAAATTACAGCTTTTTAATTGTATTTATTAAGAAAAATCAATTTTTGAAAATATATATTTGTTATTTGTGTTATAAAATAAACCATAATAATCTCTCGAATTCCTCAATTTTCCTCCTTATAAATGGTTGCACTTATGTAATATATCATTATCCATCTCGTCAAATCAAAAGCCGTCGCCAAATGTAGCGATATACAGCAAATAGTGGGAACCGTTCCCGCGCACGTTCGAACACAGTAATAGTCACGATTACAGCATTTGGCGATGGCTTTTCGTTTGAAGAAATTGGTCGACAGTGTAATACATATGTATCAAAAAGTTAAAAACTGTTCTTTTTTTTACAAAGCTTTGCTTTGAACAATTTTATTTTTGCTATGAATCGAACCTGCTTTTACCAATAATGAGCTTAATTTTAAAAGTATATTATACAAATTGCAAATCTATTTTCATTAATTTATTCTGAAACAGGCTATAAATTTTTAAAAATACTGATTCTGAAAAGATTGTCTCTTGTTTTTGAACTGTATATTTCCTCATATTTTTATTCACTCGTATAACAGATGAAAAAAATTCAAATTTAATTAAATAATGTTTTTCATTTCACATTTACGAAAAACATGTTTGTTTTTCTAATGAATATTTTTTCAGGTCTCTCAAGCATTCATTTTAACATTCTTCTAATTTTAATTTTGAAGTTTTCCTAAAAATAGAACGCCATTAAAAATCTTGCCACAAAAGTTAAGCTCTGGTTTTCAAATTAATTTAGCCCCACACACAAAAAAATTTACCCTGACAGGTAACTTAAAACCTGATATTTTGGCTATTTTTAAATATTTTTAATACTCGCACACAGCATTCTTCAAGTAATTTATTTTTTAAAAAGAGAGAAAAAAAAACCTATTTCAAAGACCTTAAGTTTTAATAATGAAAAAGCTTTGTCATAAAAGATTCTATAGAATTTCATTCTCTTTTTAATCTCAAATAATTAAATACTTGAACAAGAGTAGCATGATTGCAAAATTTTTCTATCTCAGCCTTAAGGCTTTCGCAATTTTTTTTCCAACAAAAAATCAATAAAGGATTTTTAAAACAAAAAAATTAATAAATCTAAAAGAGGAAGAGTTTTCAACTTGTTTTAAATGAAGCTATTTTTAGTGAGGCAAAATTTTAATCTTTAGTTAAGAATATTTTAATGATTCCGAAATATTCCCATGCCGCAGATGATTATTATTAGGATTGGAATTGGTTTTGCTGTTGTTTTTAATTATTAGTCTCTTTTTTTTTTTTAAAGAAAATTGTGTTATTATAATTTTTCAAGTTTTTCATAAATAGGTTGTCATTGTGCGAGAAAAAAATTAATAGTAAATTCCTTTGCAATGATGAAAATTAGCATTACTTTTCATATTATTAAAATTAATGAAAGAAAATTCGGTATAAAAAATTAGGAGGAGTCCTCACAGCATTTCCAATTAATTAAAAGTATACATTTTCATTTTGTGCAAAAATAATACATTTTCAGGGGGAAAATTAATTTGTCCTGTCAATGAATCGGTTTTTTTTTTTTTAAATTGAAGGCAGTTAAAATAACTCCCCTATCACAATGGGCTTTCAGATGTTTTACTTCTTAAGCTCAAAATCATTCTAATTAAAACTTATTTTTAAAATATTGAGGAATTTTTCGAGATTTTTTAATCACAAACTAGGTTTCGAATAGTTCAATGTGTAGAAAAGTTGAGCACTTGATACTATTTTTTAACACACTTTTATAAGTTCCACTTGTATGTAACGGAATCTTTGAACTCCATGTTTACCCACTTTAAAAGGTCAGACTGAATCGAAACTTTGCTCATTTGTCCAGGACCGATGACAGTACAATAATTTAATAATTTTGTTCCATTGTCTTCATCAGAGTCATCAGGAATAACGATTTCCCGTTTTCAGATCCCATCCTGCATCTGGCGACTCATTCCAGATCGCATTTACAGATTTGGCGACTAAAAGATTAAGTTACAACTTAGTTAGATTAACTACAAAAGGGTGTTTTTTAGGTTTTTTTAAACTGTAATTTATTTATGATGCGCATGATTGCAATAAAATAAAGAAATATTAAGAATCATTAAACTTTTTTTGACTACTCCCGCCAGCAATTTCCTACTTATCAGATGTGCTCAGACGGGGAATAAGATTAAAACCCCCGGTTGTATGGTGATAGGTCTAAGTTATAACATGGAGTGAGTGAGTGAATATTAACATCGCACTATTCAGCTACACGAAGGCTTTTGGCAACAGACCTCGTAATTTTGAACCATGGTCAAGTGACGAGGTCCTCACCTGAGTTGGTACTCACTCTCCTAACTACTACACAACACCAACGGGAGGACGTTTGAGCTCTCAACAGATTTAACGTGCATCACTCCCCTACACGGCGGGTCTTCAGTGGTATTAGGCTCGAACTCATGACACGCCAGCCACGAGTCCGTCACCTTGACCACTAGGCTATCGCGGCCACAAGCTAAGACACGGACAGGGCATAATAATGTAGTCTTGCCAATGATTCCATTTGGCATATCGTTCGAAATCCCCAGTTTTGAGGAGAATATCGTCGGAAATAACGCTTGACTATAAAAAGTATTCGGATCATGATGCTTTCGAGGCCAAGAACAAATCTCCCTTTTTACAGTCAAGTATGGTAAATTTAAAAAGATCGCTTAGAAATCCATTGAACACAGTGTTCCACACACGTGTGAGAGGTTTAACGGTACCACCCCCATCCCGAAAAAAAATTTTAACGAAACAATTTATAACAAAATGATTACGTTTCTGCGTTTTAGCGAGTTGGGTCAAATCTTGGAAAAGAGTTTTTTTTTTCTCGCGTTTAAAAGCTGAACAGTTGAACTGAAATTCTATACACACGATTGTTTTGGATGACAATACGATGCTTTAATGATAATTAATAAAAATTAATTGCTACTTAATGTTGTGATTCTGTCATATGTATATAGTTATTTATTTTAATTGTAACTTTAATAAAAAGCAACTAAAATCAATTTTTTTTGTTGATCTACGTAGGAATTGACTTAAATTTTTTAATATATTACTTGTTTTATTAATCAAGACTAAAGATAGAGAGCATGCACTTGCTTGAAACTAATCCTTTTTACTTTTAAGCTTAATTTTCAGTACAGCTAATAAAAGATTTTTTTTATTCATAAGTGATGGATTTTCAACTAAGCATATCTTTACTTAAATATCAGTTCCCACTAAAACTTTACAAAAACTCATAAATTACAAACTGTAGAAACTAAATATTAATTTCTTAAACTTCTACTCCAGGATGCCAATCTCATAAGCCGTACGTTATTAATTAATACTTCTACATATTGACCTAATCTAATATTGAATAGAAATGCACTCTACTGGAACTATTATCTCTATCAAAGGAAAAGTTTAAGAAACTAATCTGCATATTTAAGTGTACTCCTTACTAAAATCTTTCAAAATTTCAAATAAAGCATCGTGGTCTTCTGGAACGAAAAATGTGCCTCGTCCTTGAACTAAGCCCTCTTAACTTTTTTCCCCTCTCACAGCCTAAACGCAGTTAAATAATCTTCAGTTTCTAAACTGGCATAATCTAAGTTGGCTTATCTGAAGCCAGAAATTTAGCCGGAGCGATTTGCATTGTAAGCAGTCCGCTGGAGAGAAAAAAAAGAAAATCTTTCCTCTCTGATGTGTTGCTCGGCAAGATCTTTTAGTTAGATAAAGTCAATCCTAATTAGAGTGGCCTCCTCACAAACAACAAAACTTGTGATGAAGTTGCCTCTCGTCTGCTGCAATTATTTACTTCTTTTAAAAAGGGACCGGGAGAATGATTAATGACTGGGGGGTTGAATTTTAAAAATCAACATTCAGATGTCAAGAAGAGGAACTATGACTTTTGCTTATTCTGTAATTAGTCTCCAAGAATAATTTGTAACTAGTTATTTTCCAGAATGCATTTGCAAGTGATACTTGGATATTAGATAATGTGAAATGATACAATATTTCTTTTTCTCCTCTTTGCATCTTTCTCGTTGGGATTCTGTTTCTCTAACTGATATTTTATCTGAAGCCCATAGCACTTAACCCCGTAAGTGCCAGCAGCGTATATATCCGTCTTGCACAAATGTGTGTTGAGTGCCCCAGACGGATATATCCGTCTCCTTCCAAAAGACGAATATATCCGTCCGATTCTTTCCTTTGCGCTGCTGTCAGCAAAACTATTCTGAAAGCTTTGATATGCAATAAAATGTTTAATGGAAGTGTTTGTGAAGGATTTACTTATTTCAGAGAAAAAATTTACTTATTTGTGCTTTCCCCTTCCTCCTCCAATACACTGCACATGCGCACCTATGTGAAAAACGGTGACACTGGGGAGCAA
Source organism: Trichonephila clavata (assembly GCA_019973975.1). Classification (NCBI taxonomy): domain Eukaryota; kingdom Metazoa; phylum Arthropoda; class Arachnida; order Araneae; family Nephilidae; genus Trichonephila; species Trichonephila clavata. Next base: position 177,035 of record BMAO01017356.1, read on the forward strand.
ATTGCGTTACTTTAATCGGCAGTTAAGAGGTTAAGGTAACTGAATACAAGTTCCGAATCGTGATTTTGAAAAAGAGCATAAATGAATAGTTTTTTTGGTAGTTAGTGTCACTTGAATTAGATTAGAAATTATTTTAATTTACTTCCCACTGCGAAGCAACACGGGGTTATTGGCAAAGTATCTCGCAATTTTAAAGCACTATCAAATGCCGAGGATGCCACCTGAGCTGGCATTTTCCCCTCTCCAAACATCCACACGGTGAAAACGGGAGGACTTTGGGCCTCGATTAATTTAACGTACATCAGCCCCAACTACATCGAGGGTCCTCAGTTGTACTAGGTTTCGAACCTGTGTTTTGAACTCGTCGACCACTATCTCGTACCTTGACCACTCGGATACCAGGGTCACGATTTGAATTAGAATATACATCTAAAGCAATTTTAAGAATATTATTGTAATAAAAAGTTATTTAAATACAATTTTTTGGGAAAAAATTAAGAAAAAATGACATTTTTTCAAAACATTCTCTTTTTATGGAACATGCTTCAATAATAACAATATTTTCCCTGTATATGTTTAAAACTACAGCGATAAGGGATTTCTGAGCAATTCGCATTATTTTCAGAGTTATTATTAAGTGAAATAACAGCCGGTATTTATCTAATAAAATTTTCACTACTCTGATATATTAAAATACGAATAAATCCACTTCTAAAAATTATATACATATCAAAAATCTTAGCTCAGACTCGTTACAGGATTCTTATAGCTATACAAGAGGAATAATTTTCTTAATAAAAAGTATTTTATGTACCATGTATTTATAACCATTTTCATGCATTACCATCCACTTCTGAGCTATAGTCCAAATTTCAAGTCTTTAGCTCATCGGGAAGTTAGTTTAAAATCAATTACAAAATTCCATCCGTGCAGACATACAATAAAGCGACTTAATAAAAAACATGGTGACCTGGGGGCCCCTCTTTGACCCCAGAACCACGAAACTAAATACGTAGACGCAATTTTACCCGTGCTATCGACAGGTGGTCTTTGTTCGTGTAAATTCGTATAAGTTCTTGAGTTACTGGGCCCCTGACGAAATCGGGGCCCACCTCTTTGAGAATTTGGGTTCGAGGCTAGAACTCTTTTTTTTCACGTTTTCATGCATTGTCATCCACTACTGAGCTATGGTCCAAATTTCAAGTCTCTAGCTCATCGGGAAGTTAGTTTAAAATCAATTACAAAATTCCACCCGGACATACATACAAGAAAGCGAGTTAAGAAAAACATGGTAACCTCTTTGACCCCAGAACCACGAAACTAAATACGTAGACGCAATTTTACCCGTGCTATCGACAGGGTCTTTGTTCGTGTGAATTCGTGTAAGTTCCGGAGTCACTGGACCCCTGTCGAAATCAGGGCCCACCTCTTTGGGATTTGGGTTCGAGGCTAGAACTCTTTTTTTTCCACGTTTTCATGCATTGTCATCCACTACTGAGCTATGGTCCAAATTTCAAGTCTCTAGCTCATCGGGAAGTTAGTTTAAATCAATTACAAAATTCCACCCGGACATACATACAAGAAAGCGAGTTAAGAAAAACATGGTAACATGGGGGCCCTCTTTGACCCAGAACCACGAAACTAAATACGTAGACGCAATTTTACCCGTGCTATCGACAGGTGGTCTTTGTTCGTGTAAATTCGTATAAGTTCTTGAGTTACTGGGCCCTGTCGAAATCGGGCCCACCTCTTTGGGGACTTGGGTTCGAGGCTAGAACTCTTTTTTTTCTCACGTTTTCATGCATTGCCATCCACTACTGAGCTATGGTCCAAATTTCAAGTCTCTAGCTCATCGCGAAGTTAGTTTAAATCAATTACAAAATTCCACCCGGACATACATACAAGAAAGCGAGTTAAGAAAAACATGGTAACATGGGGGCCCTCTTTGACCCCAGAACCACGAAACTAAATACGTAGACGCAATTTTACCCGTGCTATCGACAGGTGGTCTTTGTTCGTGTAAATTCGTATAAGTTCTTGAGTTACTGGGCCCCTGTCGAAATCGGGGCCCACCTCTTTGGGGATTTGGGTTCGAGGCTAGAACTCTTTTTTTCCCCACGTTTTCATGCATTGTCATCCACTACTGAGCTATGGTCCAAATTTCAAGTCTCTAGCTCATCGGGAAGTTAGTTTAAAATCAATTACAAAATTCCACCCAGACATACATACAAGAAAGCGAGTTAAGAAAAACATGGTAACATGGGGGGCCCTCTTTGACCCCAGAACCACGAAACTAAATACGTAGACGCAATTTTACCCGTGCTATCGACAGGTGGTCTCTTTGTTCGTATACATCCATGTAAGTTCCGGAGTTACAGGGCCCTTGTCGAAATGGTGATCCGCTACTTCGGGGGCCCGAGTTTGAGACTTGAACTTCTTTATTACATTTTCATGCATTGTCATCCACTTCTGAGCTAGGGTCTGAATTTCAAGTATCTAGCACATCGGGAAGTTAGTTTAAAATCAATTACAAAATTCCACTCGGACAGACAAGAAAGCGTGTTAATAAAAATATGGTAAAATAGTTTTATAATGGAAGCACTTTCCATAAAAGGGAAATGGTTGAAAATATATCATTTTTTTCATTTGTTTCCAAAAAAATTACATTAAAATTTTTCTTTATCTTCTATATTGTTATTCTGAAATCAATTTTATATGTACATTCCAATTCAAGTGACACTAAATATTAAAAAAAATATTCATCTATAAGCTTGTACAAAATTACGATTCGGTATGTAATCAGATATCTTAACATTAAATCTATATTCCGCATTCAAATGATGAATTTATTTATATAAAAATAATGTATGAGGTATTAAAATTTGCAATTATTAGCTCATTTCTAAACGAGGCTATATATAAATAGTTTATAACTACATTACCCGAAATTTAGTCAGTAAATAATTAGAATACGTAAGTAGACGTGATTAGATATCATTATTAATGATTATTGATATTGATAAAACTGTTATTAGTAATTTAATTAATATTCGGCTCAAAGGAAAAATGATTACTAATCCAATTGGTAATTAGTGGATGAACCAGTAATTAAAGTATACTAATGGCTATTAAATAAGATAATGAATTTCAGTTAGGAATAATGGGCGATATAAAATATTTTTCACGGAACATATTGGCAGCATGTACAAATAATAATTTTAAAGAAGAGTGTATGATTAAAATTCTTTTTAGTAGTAAAATATTGAGATAAAAAATAGCACTTAAGTGTTATGACGTCCAGAATTTCGCCAAACGAAAAAACATCACCTATTTAAAAAATTTTGCCAAATACTGACATAGTCTGTTAGAATGTGCGGAAAATGGTTTCCACTATTGGCTGTATATTGCGGCATTTGGTGATGTCTTGATTTTACGAAATTGGTCGACGGTTTAATACTTAAATCCAAATTCAAAAAAAGTTGGACTTGAAGGCTGTTTTTATCTCGTGTCTCTAAACACATTTTCAGGTATAAAATAATTAATTCCATGTATTAAAATAAATTTGCATAATAACATTACGTATGTTTAATAAAAATGCAGCTTATTAAAAATTTAAATCACATTTCTTATTTAACAGGCAAATTAAACATTAATATGGCGTTATGATATAAGATATGAAATATAAGGGTTGCCCAAGTGAAAAAGAAGAAGTTCAATAAAAAATAATGAAGATTTCATTGGAAATCAAAATAAATCGATCTGGGTGCTATAACACAGGTTCCATCGTTTCGGGAGTAGATCTATATATTCGCTCTAGAAAGAGCATGGTTGATTCTTGAAGAAGTCCTGCCCAGCTTCCGTTACTTCATCGACCAAATAGAAACATAATAGTGTCTTAAGTTGCCTAAGGACTTAGAAATAAATCACAGGAGGACAAATCCAGACCGTACGGTGGGTGTTCTAACATTTCACAACGCAATTTTTTAAAAAGCTGTCTTGGTTTCACGGGAGACGTAGGGTGGGTATTGTCATGGAGATCCGATATCGTTTGCTGCCCTTCTCGAAAACTTTTGCACGAATTGTTCCGAGACGTTCAACCGAAACAGTGCTCGCCATAAACTGCCACTATTCATCGATAGATGTCCACATTAAACTTACCTTATGCAATCAGGAACCGCATGTTGTTTCAATCTGGACGCATCCTTATATGGCACGACTTTACACATTCGATTAATTTCCTCTAGCATTAACAGATTTCACTGTTAAACGTCGTATGCGGTGAACCCTTCCTACCGTCCTTCGTGTCCTATTTGGTGGCTCTGCTATAGCGTCACTCATTCTGACGCAATCGCATATGCTCACTTTTTTTGGGGGCAATCTTTTATACTTTATATAAAAGACTGCTAACTGACTAACACAAATGAATGTCATAATGAAACATGCTGTTTTCTTTAGAATAATAAAACTAATATTAATATTGGAGAGCACTTTTTTCAATCCAAAAAAATTGCGTGTTGGAATTTATGTTCCATTTTTTTAATATAAATCGGTGACCGCGGTTTAAAGCTTTGATTTTGCGCCCCTCTTCCAGTTTCCATGACGAATGACATGAAATACTACCTGCATTATTCATCAAATCATCTATTAAAAGTCGGAGCACAAGCCTCGAGTATAAAATAAAATAAAAATAATAAAAATGTTAGGTAATCAATTTTCAGCTGGAATTCGGACAAAAAATCGATCGCATGAGAAATCTGTCATGGTCTAACATACTAAGAAGTGACTGGATAATTTTGAAATTTTTCTTTGGGATTCGGAATAAAAAGTTTTGTAATAGATTAAAAATTAAAATATATATTGTTTATATGTGATGTATTTTTGTAGAATGCATTTTTGTAGCTACTGAAAAAAGAAGTTCCTGTAACTTTATCAAATATGTAGTCATTGGAACGAAGATGTTGCTAAGAGAGTTAAGCGGGAGGAATCTTATCCAATAAAATCACTGTATAAATTAAACCGCCAGTGAAAATAACTTTATTTCTGATAACCCCATCTATACAGCGCAAACACACAAACGCATTATTTATTCATTTGTTTAGTACAATATCTGGACTAGTCATTGTTTCTGTGCCATTTTTTGTTTAAAAAATTACCGGGAAGAGGGTTTCATATATCACACGTGATCGTCGACCTATGTTTCATGTCCCAGAGAAAAAACTCGCTGCTTGATCATATATATTCAGACATCCCAATGAGTAAATGTAAACTTTATCTCTTAGGAAACTCAGATTCTTGTAATGATTTTGAAGTAATTATGTGATTTTTTTTCTTCTTTCAGAACAAAAGTTATTTTCAAAGCCTCTAAAATATCAGTAGATTAAAATTGCTTGTGCATGCCTAATGGAAAATATAAAATGCACCGCGCGCGTTTTCCCTCAATTACGTTTTTCCCGAGATCAATGGATTTGTATATATACGCCAATCCTCTTGCTTTCACTATAAATAAGTTGCAAAAATTCTCGGTTCATATAAATTTGATTCATGATAAAAATTATGCCCATCAATGTGATAAAAATATATTTGTATACACAAGTACATGTGTGTGTATAATACCATTGTAACTATTTATTTTTTGATTACTTAAAAAGCTTTGAAGTTCCTCTAAAAAAAATATACCTTTATCACATATTATGACATATTTTTGTTATTAACATTTAATTTTGGTGACTGAATTATGAAGAATTATTATTCAACTGGTTATTAGAACTATTATTCAAAGAGTTATTAGAATTATTGTTCAACCAGTAGGGGGGGGGGGGTAAAAGATTCTTAGTTTATTAGATACTTAAGGAAACACAGTACTTTGCCAAAGATCGGTCAAAAAATCAAATTTAATTTTTTTAGCTTAAATTATTTTTTATATATTTTTCTATAACCTGAGAAAATTTGAAAGCTCTAAGCTAAAAAAACACAGAATTATGATAGCTTTTGCGTTCGTTTTTATTCACATCCCTATGGCAAATCAAAACTTACTTATCTCGGAAAGATAAAATATCCCGTTTGTCTTCATTTAAAATGCTAAGGCATTTTTCTTATTGTGCCAAATGCTTTGATTATTTTTTAACTATTGCTAATAGTACACGTAACAAAAATTAGTATGCATTGTTGAATCAAAACGATACTTATTTTTTTTAAATAATTGAACTCAGAATTTATACATTTTTTAAGGGATTTTCAATAAGCATTCATAAAAGGAAGTATTGTACAAATACCAATCATTTTATCGCAAAACCCGTACCAACTTTTGTTATGCTTAGTGTGAGGTACTTGTAAATCAAATTTCATGCGTGTACGTAAATTTTTGTAGGAGGAGTAGCATTTTAAAATCACTTAACAAACTTGAAGTTTTTTCCTTAAAAAATTAAATGCCTAGCTTTTTATGAAATTTTGAGCACAAAATATATTTTACATAATATACACACATAGGAGGCAACCAAAAAATTTTTGAAAATTCTTAAATTAAAATTTTTTGCTTATATCGTACCATGTTAAAAACATACCATCGTTAAGATTATACATAATTGCAGTTGATTAAACTTCTCTTAGCTTTAGCTAAACTACATTCTTTTCTATCTAGTAAATGTAACTAAATAGTTTTTTTACTAAAAAATCCGATTTGATTTTTATATTTTTTTCAGACTAAAAAAAGATTAAAATCTGGTGAATAAAGGTTGTAGAGTCTACAAAACCGTATAACCGCAGTTAATGGTTAGATTATTACATCATAAAGCACTCATTATTTTTCTGTTATTTCGGAATTATACCCAGAAATACGAGCATATCGTGGGGTATTAAGAAAATTGAAAAACTCCACTGTGGTTCCGAAACAGTTTTTTATTATTATTATTTCTTTTTCCCCCCTCTTTCCCTATCAAAAAACTAGATTATAAACTTTTAGAGCAATTATTACACCACATTACAAGCTAATTTTTAGTTACATGGAGAAGAAAAACAGTTCAAACCTCCTACCATAAGATTAAACATAAAAAGTTCAAACTAAGTTCAAATACACTGAATCTGAATCCACCACCGATCGAGTTCAGCTCTTACGGATTGACGTTCCTCCCAAAGTGCAATTTTTGTGTATTACATTTAAATTTGCAAAAGAGCAAAATTTCATTCCATTTCGAATCTCTTCCATCAAATTTTAGAAATTTTTTACACTCGTATTCACTTACATCTCTAGATGATTTTTGAAAGATTGATTTCACAACGTAGCCAATGGCTCGGCTAAAAACGTTCGAAACTGCTGTCAGTCATGGAATGCTCGAAATCATATTTATCCTGGGAAGGCGCGAAGTACCCCCTTCAGGCGACGCTCACGGGTTGGTCAGTGGATTAGTTGTACCGGAAAGGAAATAAATTGAAGTTTCCAAACTAATCTAGAATGACATTTGAGGGATTGCGTGAAATGTGTTCTAAAAATAGATGTGGATGTTTAACTCGGCATTGGTATTACTTCACAGTGATTGAACAAAAATGTTCACTAGAATTAATTTCAAGAATAAAAAGTTTAAAATGCATTATTATTATTATTATTATTATTAGTTTAACTTCATTATACATTCTTAATATTAAGAGCATTCTTAAAATTAGAAGTGCTTACTTTCTTTGAATATATATTACTATTCATAAAGTAGAGTGATAGGCAAATTTTTGTGTATTGCTTTTTTTAAGTTGAAAACTCTCTTAAGTGTGTTTCAATCATAAACACATCAAAGTTTTCACATATAAACTTAAATTTAAAAGAAAAATAATCATTAAAATTACTACTCTAAATTTTATTTTTATGTATTCACAAATCATTTTCTTTAACCAAAAAATCTTTACCTTCATCACTGAAATCTCATACACACAATTTTCATCAATATATTACAGTTAATGCATTCGACTGCGTTGGTAACCGTAATTTAGTCAAAGTGTATCAATAATTTGTTTTTGGATATTTAGGGCCACTTTTATAATTAATAGAATAAATTGTCTTAAGAATATTGCAATAAAAAAATGCAATTTTTTAGCAAAAAAATGAAGAGGGAAAAAAAGACATTTTCAAAGCATTCTCCTTTTATGTGAAAAATAAGCTAAGACCTCTATAGAGCTTGAACCAGGACTTGAACAATTCACATAATTTTCTAAATAATCAACCGAAATCATAACCATTATTTTCTGCGTTAAAATTTCTCTACTACGATATTAAAACATAAATAAATCCAATTTTAAATTATACACTTCTAAAATCCTATTTCAGATTCTGTACAATCTCTGTCTTACTTATATATAAACAAAATATTATCATAGAGCCAATTTCCATAAAAGGAAAATGTTTTTAAAAAATGTCATTTTTTCAGTTTTCCCGAAAAAGAGCGTTAATTTATTTTTATTGTAATTATATTCTTAAAAAATTTTCTATATAATTTTAATTCAGATTATATTAAATAGGAAAACAATTATTCATTAATAAACTTTTTCAGAAACACGATTCTGAGAGTAGTCGCATACCTTAAAGGAATGCTGTAGTACAGTGTACTATGTTAAAAAAATAGTTTTTCATACACCTTTGTAAAATTTCACTCGGACGAAATCTAAAATCAGTTTCTTACTAAACCATTATAAAGCCATTATTTGCCATTATAAAAACATAGGCGCTAATTTGTCGTTTACAATCGAAAATTTATGAATTATTTTCAATTTACACACAGGTAGAGAAACTTATTTCAATATTTTCACGAAACAAAAGAATTTTTCTGATTATTTCATCTATCATAATTTTAAAAAAATGTATAAAAAAGAACAATTTGAAATTTTCTCGTGTTCTTTCTTTTTACACTCTAAAATTATTTTATTATAAATGACATTGAACTATTTCTATTTCCAACCAATTGATACGAACAAATTTGAAATCAATAAATTAATTCAAATCCGTTGAAAACATCATGAGGTATCAGAAATTATTTAAACGTACCTTTCTCATACGGAATTCATTTGTAAACTGGGTAACAAATTTTCCGTGAATAGCGATTAAACGCAACGTAATGCATTCATTTCGTAAGAGCGTAAACATAACAGTTTTAAATGCCTGATTTTCAAGCATTAAATATTCTCCAACTTTGTATGTTAAACGCTCTAAAATCCTTCGTCCATTTGGATTTCAAAATTCAATTTTGAAGTAATATTTCTGTTTCATTCGTTGATGGGAGGGATAGTAAATATTCCCGTTATGATTTCTCAATATGCTTATGATTGTTATTAAATTCTGATTAATTGAATTTTAATGACTGAAACAATTTTTAATTTTGAAATACCTTTTGTTTGGAATTGCGAAGTCCTTAAGTCTTTAAAAGGATTGCTAAATATTTTAATAAATGCCTCTTAATTCTTTGTTAGAGCATTTATGTTGCTGAAAACGTTACTCAAAGAAAAAAATTTAATAAACCTTTACAAAATGAAATTGCTATAATATAAAAAAAAATAAAATCCTATATTCGATTAAATCATTTGTCTCTTTTGGAGTATTTATTTTATAAGCATTTATGCGCAATTGCCATATAATTATTAAAAATGTTGCTAACTTATTTGTGGATTTTGAATATGATTCAAAGTGTGAGGAAAAATATATATTAATATATTGTTAACATTATCTAATTTTTAAAAAAAAAAATTAGAAAGTGTGATTGTTTTTAAATTTTTTAATAATCACTTTCCTTTAAGGTATAAAATTCTAATACATCTTTGGAAATTCCTTTCCTTTTAATTCAAAGAGTTGATCCTAACATAGTTCATTTTTCTCAGCAGTTATATGCATTAGAGTATATAAATGATATATTACAAAAAGATTTTAAAAATTATAATTATGAAAAAACTTCAATTTGGTGAACTTCAACTTATAGCAAATTTTAACAAAATTTAGCACTACTTCAGAAGATGGCATCAATCAGGTTGCCATAACTCATAAAACCTTTGGCGATTAATACCTGGAAAGTTTTTAATCTTTTGGGATAAATCTCTGACGTGGAGTTCATAAAAGTGCTCCAAAATTATGTACTTCCTCCTTTTGCAAAGATTTTTATCAGTATTTCAAACATTATTTCTGATTCCCACTATTAATTTGGATTACTATTATTTCTGAGTATTTTATAAGGATTTTTTATAGCACGAAAGTCATGGGTTTTCTATGTAATTTGGATGAATTGCTAAAACGCATATATAAATAATGAACTAAGATAGAAAGAAGTTGAATTTCAATAATGTATAGATCTTATAGTTCATTAATACTACTTTTTCAATTATTTTAATGGTTATTTTATTTATCATTTCTTTTATTGTAATCATCCTCATTAAAAATTCTAAAACGTTTTCTTCGAATAAAAATTCATACGGCTTATACGTTTATACAGCCATCATTAAATTATTCCGATGTTTAATCAAGTTTGAATCATTCCATTCTTATTTTTAACGAAATGCAATTGTGTGTGTGTGTGTTTTTTTTTTGTTACTTCCTTATTTTGAAATCATTTGTGTAGTCAACCGAAAATGCTTTTTTGCATTATTTTTATACATATTCTTGAAACATAATTATTTTCATCTTGAGATTTTATGATATTTTGAAGTATTTTTAACACCCTTTTATAATCGTCATTTGTATGTAACGGAATCTTTGAACTCAGTTTTTACCCACTTTAAAAGGTCAGATTAATTCGAAATTATGCTAACTTGTCCAGGACTAATGGCAATACGATAATTTAATAATTTTTTTCCATTGTCCTTACCAGGATCATCAGAATCAACGATTTCCTATTTTCAGATCCTGTCCTACATCTGGCGACTCATTTAAGATTTCATTTCCAGATTTGGAGTTACAACTTAGTTCGATTAACTGTAAAAGTGTGTTTTTTAGTTTTTTAAAACTATAATTTATTTATCTTTAAATGTACTTTAAAGCATTAGAAAATTCATATTAAGTACAAAGCACTCTCGTTTGTTATTTTCAAATTAACGGGCTATATTTTTGGCACGCGTTGAAAATATCCCCAGTAAGATTCACACAAAATTAAATAAGTTCCGAATTCATCACATATTTAGTTTAAGGCAAAGTTACTCCTTATTATAATCTTAGTCGAATGACGATGACATGACCCGTGTTAGCATGTCACTTCCCTAACTTCCTTACCACACCTTTTGAGAAATAAGCACATTTGAATTTCAAATGTGCACATAAAAAATAACCATTTTTATTTCACGCGACAATCTTTAGTGGACTTAAGGTAAGTTTAGACTGAAAAGTCCTCATTCGATTTTATCCTACAATTCTATTTCATAGTCTCTGGCCAAGAACATTAAATTAATACGGTATTTTCTATAATTCTACCCAAGACTTTTAGAGATTAATAAGCGTCATTAAATTAAATAGTCTTAAAATCTTCGATTTGGAGGAAATGAAATACGATAAACGACATACTACCTCGTGTGTCATTCAAAATGGTTCATTCAAATGAAATCACCTGATCTTCATTCAAAATGGCGCCCACCTCTAACAACTTAGTATTATGTTACTGATACGATTAATCAAAAGATATTTCATATCGATATGCAATTGTAATCGTTGTCCATGAAGTTCAAATTAGTTTTATAGTGGCGAGTCAAAATTCTTTTGTTCATTGGCTGCGATCTGAACTATTTTAGGGATGGATGGAAATATCTGATTGCATCTTAATAAAAATGATGGAATGAGAAATATTTTTTGCAATTTAGAATATTTTAATTCTAAATAAAAGCCACATTTTTAAATAGTAACGATTGGTTTGATTTTAGTTATGCCGCAATAGAATAACGAGGCGGCTATTAGTAACAAAGCTGGCAATTTTGAATTATGACCAAGTGACCTAACCTGGTTTTATTCTCCCGACCTTTACATCAAATGAGGACTTTGATATTTCATTTCATTTAAACAAATACCTATCATTGTTGTTCCTTAAAATGGCTTTTAGTGGAACCAAAATTTGAGCCTACAGATCGACTTGAACATCTACGAAGTTTACTACCATCCCCCTCCCAATCACAGCAGACAATCAATTAAAGAGCTCACATAACGCAGCATTTTCCTTATCTCCACATTGTTAAAAAGACTAAGTTTAAGGAACACTTTAAAAAAAAGACTGGTTTTTAAGTCTTTAACTTCTAATGTGTACATTTACTGCATTATTGTTTTAACGAGAGTATTTTTATAAATTTTGAGTAATTTTTTTAAATAAAAAAAATGAGTGAACATTAACGTCACCCTATTTAGCGACTCGAGGGCTTTGGGTGATGGACCTCGTAATTTTGAACATTTAAATGTGCATCGCACCCCTACATGGCGAGTCTTCAGCGGTACTAGGTTCGAACTCATGATATACCGGCCACGAGTCCGTTACCTTGACCATTAGGCTAACGCCCCCTTTTTTAAATAATATTCATATGTGGAGTAATATACGAAAAGCTTCCAAACGATGTAAAGTTTTGTGCATTTTAACCCATAAATTTTTTTAATAAACTTTTGGCACATACATACAAAAAAATCTTTCATTAAAATGTTCATTTATAAAGTATTAATATATGTGCAAAGTTTCTATATTATAATACAAGTAGAATTTTCAAAAATGTTCCTTTTGTGTTATAATTTATACTTTTGAGAGTACTTACGTATTACCGCAACAATCGCCAACTCTATTAATAACTCGCCAAGCTGGTAACCACGTGCTTCGTTTCGTATAAAGTCGCCAATAGGTTGCGATAATACGTAAGAACCCTTTTGAGATTAAAATATTATATATATATATATATATATATATATATATACAATGGTTTAAAACAAACACTTTTACCTCTAATAATCATGTAACTGTAATCAGATCAGAGTGATATTATAAGCAAAACATGTGACCTAAAATATGTATTATCTAATCATTATAACACACACAGATTATCATAGATGGTTTTATTGTAGTTTATAATGAGTAGAACTTTGTGTTACCAAACCAGAAAATATGTGCAGATTCTGAATTCATCCAGCTCTAATGTAAACGTATCTTTTCATGTTGTTTTCAGAAATACGCGAGAGTGTTTAATGCATAAAAATTTTACGTACTTATTAACCATAAAATTTCTCATTTTAATTGTTTTGTGTAATTTGAACCTAAACTTTAAGTATATAACTCATTAAAATAAATCTTTTCTTTTCATTTCAGTTTTCCTTTTTAATGGTGCCAGATAGCAATGAATACAGGATGCTCATTGAAGAGGGGGATTGCATGCGAGGGGGGTGTCTTTCTCTTTCTCATCATCTGCTGCACGACCGTAAGTTGCTTTTGCCCCTTTCGATGTTTATGTAATGAGGACACCCTGACAGTGTGGTGTGATGGGGCAGCCCTGGATGTGGTGCCCATCACCCTGAACCCCGTGCTTCAGGAACTGCACTTGAATGGCAACAAAATCAAGAGCGTCACCGCGTCTTTCACCGTCTACCAGAATTTACGCTTCCTGGATATGTCCCAGAACTTACTGTCGACCCTTGGGAAGAACAACTTTCTGGAGCAGAAAGACCTGCGCATCTTGCATCTCAATCACAACAAGATCACCTCGTTGAAAGCCAACGCCTTCAACGGACTGTCGGCGCTGAAAGTTCTACGACTGGATGGCAACGCCATTTCGGAAATCGACGACGAAGCGTTCGAGCCCCTATACAGCCTGGAGAACCTGGACTTGTCCAGGAACAGCATATCCACTTTATCGTCTTCTACCTTTTCGGGTCTCATCAACTTAAAAGAGCTATTTCTTAGAGATAATAGATTGACGAGAGTCCCGACGGAGTCTTTCGAGAACGTGAAGTCCCTCCGTAGTCTAGACCTGGGCATGAACTACATCTACGTGGTTCACAAGAACTCCTTTCACCACCTGTACCATCTCCAAGTACTTAGTCTAGACGGCTGCGGCATTCATATCATTGAAAACGGTGCCTTCCTCGGTCTGGAGAACATCGTGTCCTTGTTCCTGCAGGACAATGAACTTAAGCTCGTACCTACGGAGGTTCTGCTGGACATCCCTTTCCTTCAAGAACTGCACGTGGGCAAGAACAAGATATCGAGACTGGGACCGAACGACTTTAGAGGACTGAGAGCCTTGAGAACCATCTCTGTCAATGGTGAGGATACCCTGGAGGTTATAGAGAATGGGACCTTTTCGGACAACCAGCAGCTGGAACGTCTTATTATCAGTCACAACAAAATACTGACCCACGTAGAGAAGGATACATTTCGAGGACTGGACAACCTTCGCATTCTGAGTCTCAGAGGTAACCAGTTTACTACATTCCACGAAGATATGTTACCCTGGGACAAGCTGGATGTATTTGATGTGAGAGAGAATCCCCTCATCTGCAACTGCACTCTTCTATGGCTGTGGAATTTGTTGAAGCGAGAGAATTTCACCACCTACGGCGAGGACGTGACCAGAGTAAGGTGCAAGAACCCACCGGTAGTGAGCGACCAACTCCTGGTAGACATAGGCCCAGAGGATCTGGACTGCGAGAATCGCGCTCTGAAGCAGATTCTGGCGATCACTATCACCGGCGCAGGAGTCGTTTTGGCTGCCGTCATCATGCTGGGTTTTTGGCACCGTTACAGATACGCCGCCAAACAGAAAAGCAAACTGGGTCAAAGCAAGAGGACTCTTTATCAATACGGACAGAACTCGGAGAATTTTTCCCCCATCCTCTCTCAGATCGTTCAGCAGCCTTTTAAAAATCCGGCCATTGCCGAATTATGATAATATTGCAGAGAAAAGAAATAAATTCTCCCGTCATGTTCCGGATTGCAGGGGAGAAGGCATAAAAATCAATCCATCTCTCTTTTTTCCTTCTTGTTTGTTTGTTGTTTCCCGACTCCGGAGGAAAAGTATTAATATATCCGAGTGAAAAAAAAACTATCTATATGTATATGTGTATAAATATGATACCAATTATATTGAAACTCTGTACCGTTTTTGTTTGTGATGTTTATTCTTCCCTAATTGTTGTTCCAACTGAATTCTATTCAATAAAACTCTCTATAGGGAATTTTGAGTGGTTCATTTAAACTAAGGATACAAATTTGTTTCAAAACTGACTAATTGTTTTTAAATAATATTACATATTACCTCCCTCAACAGAAAATTCAAGAATATAATTTTTTATTGATTATAATCTTACATATGTTATTTCCATAATATCCCCCTAAAATTTGCCTTCTCCTGGTATATAAATTTCTTTTATGAATTCATATCGTAAAATCTCAAAAAGTATTTCTAATATTTTTGGGGGCATAAAACAGATCTTAAATTGAAGATGTCCAACTACTCTAAAATTGTGAATATTGCCAAAATTGACAAATTATTTTTATGATTTTATTTTATAGGCGATACTATTAGCTTTACAAAAATACTTTTATTATTTATCGTTCACTAGGTTAAAAACTACAAGTGTTTTAGTAAAATAAGATTCCATTAATTAAAGCAAGATGTCATACTTTAAAACGCGTTTGACTCGAAATGTGTTTTTTTTAAATGCTCAAGAGACAGTGATTGCTCAAAAAGTTTGAATATAATTAACTGAAACTTTTTGTGTATGTTTTGTATAGAAGTAGATGTGTTTTAATATTCAGATTTATCAATCACTGTTCAATTACAAAATTTACAGTCCCTTATGTTAATATAATTTAAGCAATTTCATATAATAACTAAGATAAAGTGTTCTAGTTTTTGTAAAAATCTAAATATCTCTTATCCTGAAGGTCATTTCAAAAATGAATAACATAGAAACACATCAGAATTGAAAATTTGTTCATAAACTTTTGGTGCAGAATGGGCCCCGTTTAAGTTATTTTGTTGTAAATTTTTACCCATTTTTCCTCTGTTATTTTAGCATATTTTTCTTAAAATGTATTAAAATATCTAAAAACAAAAAAAATCACGAAATCTCCTTTTTTTTTTTTTTGAAAAAAGTTCTTGCAAGTAGTCGGATATCTTAAAAGAGAGAAAAGGCGTGTAATCTTTTTCAAAAACTTATTTATTACTTAGAAAATTTCAATCCACAAGAGTGAAATATCAAGGAATAATTAATAAAACTTATTAATTAAAAATAATTCATTTAATGGTGTAAAATTCGAATAATGTAATTTTATTGAAGGAAAGATACCAAAGAAATTAACAAGAAATACCGTTTAATACCATCAAAAAGGGAATTCAAATACAATTACATAATTTATTATCGAAAGTAAGGATTTTTACAGTATCTAAACTTCACAAGAAATTAAAAATTTGCGTGATATTTGTTCCTTTAAATAATAACAATAAATATAAATTATAACAGAACAAGAACTTTGTTAATTATACATTCTGAGAAAGATTCATATATCTAGCAACAGATCTCACAGTTTAAATATTGCAAAATCAATTTCCAAAATATTGATTTTTTATATCACTTACCAATTTTTTACCCTAAATATATATGGAAAAAATACAAAGAAATATTTAAAGAGAAAATTAAAAACGATTTCTCCAATTCAATACAAATACTTTAGTAAATTTTTACATCACGTACTATAATTATGTCTTTTGGATATACGACAATACGTATAATCAAGTAATTACTGTCCCCCCCCCCCAAGTAGAAAAAAAGGTACATTATTAAATATATAAATTTGGAAGAAATAAATGTTTCGAATAAAATGTTTATAAATAATATTTATATTTTGTTTGAGTGCATAAAGGGCCTAAAGAAACTTAAGTCTAATGGGCAGCAATTAAAAATACATATTTGCATACATTTATTTAAATATATGTAAAAAGACGTGGCAATTTGGCCAGTCGCCAGACAACAAGAGGAAAAAAATAGAAAAACATAGTAAATTTAATAAAAAAAAAAACGTTGGTTAAAGCTAGCATAAAAACCATAAAATGTGCAAATATTATGTTATAATTTGAAAATAATAACGAAATGGCAATTCAGAGAATCTAAAGCTTTTAACAAAAGTACGCAGACAATGAAGAATGAATATTAACATCACACTATTCAGCTACTCGAGGACTTTTGGCGACGAAACTCTTAATTTTGACTATAGTCAAGTGACCAGGACGACACCTGAGCTGGCACGCCATTCCCAACTTCCACATCACATCTACGGAAGGACATTTGAGCCTCGACATATTTAACGCCATCGGCTCCCTCTGCATGGCGGGTCTTCAGCGGTATAAGGTTCGAACTTATGACACGCCAGACACACGAGTCCGTCACCTTGACCACTGGGCTACCGCAGCCACCCGATAGTCCTCGAGTCGTTTTATAGTGCGACGCTTATGAACACTCATTGATGCAACACAAGGAATATTGGCAACAGACTTCGTAATTTAGAACCAAGGTCAAGTGGCGAGGACGACAGCTAAACCGGCACCTCATTCTAACTTTTCCATCACCGTAACGTGAGAAATTTTAGCTAATAAGGAGAGTGAAAGATCACGGGGCCAAGGGTTGTAATTTAAATTTTGTAGGATAGTAGATTTTGTTTCTGTGTTGGATGAAGGTATATGGGGCCACTGCTCAATAATTTTTTAGATATTTGCAATTTACTCGTTAAATTCAGTTCTGCAAACTCGTTCACTGTAGTGCCGTCTGGGTGGCGTAGTTGGTTTGTCGTTGGCCCTCTGCACCCAACGTTGCGGTTTCGACCTCGGCCAAATTCGGTGGATTTTCATGATGCAGAAAATAGTGGTCACGTCGTATGATTATGTGGAGTGTAAACAATCCCTAGAAGAGCCCGTTTGTCTTGGGTGCTCTCGGCAAAATTTTATTCTTAAGTATAACTCCGCATCGTCAGAGCTCTGGTGCCTCCCTCTGGGGAGGAAACTGTGCGTCAAAATTACTTACGGCAATTGGTATCGCCTGTTTGATGCCGCACTAAAAAGTTACGCCAGCTCCTGAAGAATGTACTAGGTCTGCAAAGGTAGAAATACTAATCCGCAGCCCCATAAGAGAAAAAAAATTCTGTAGCAAGTGATTACACCTAATGGGTAATACTGCACTAATTCGATACGCGAGATTCTTTTCGAAATTGTTTCATTTGCTTTTATGACAAGTTACACCATTGTACGGACAATGAGGAATAGAAGCTAATAGTATTTTTTATGCTAATTCTCTTAATCTGATAAATGTTTTATTTATTGTCCTCAAGTTTGATTAACTAGCAGTTAAAGGGTTTTTCTTCAGTTCTTACGAAATGTTTTTATTGTTTTGTATATAATAAACATTCTGTTCTTATACGAATGATAATGACAAATAAAACTCTTATAAGGTGTCTAGTCATTAAAGACATTTCATTTCCTATTTATTTAAACTCCATTTTGTATCCATATATGTAAAATAGACACAAAATATAAAAAGTTATTCACCTAACGTCTCCTAACAAGGAGTAGCACCGGTCCGTTGCTGCTCCGCTAAACCCATTGCGTGTAATCGTTTGCTACAGAACTGAATTTAACGAGTGAATTGTATCTTCAATTGCAAATATCTAAAAATTGAGTAGTGTCCCCTATGTCTATCCCTATAGTGGACCCTATATCTTCAACTGGGAAATTAAGTCTACCATCCTACAAAATTTGAACTAAATCTGTGACCTTTTCACTCTCCTTGTTACAATG